>JAHBMJ010003566.1:22663-89823 GCA_018398765.1 Chromera velia | reverse complement strand
TGAGTGCCGTGCAGTGCTATATATCCCAGTCCGGCTGTTTCTTCGTATATCAGCTAGTCTCTCCAGTTGAGAAGGTACGGCAGGTAGGCTTACGATCTCCTCTTTGAGTGACTGGTGCGATCAGGGCCAATCGTCAACAAGTTGCCAACTGCATCCAACTACGGAGGTTGGTCCTTACACCAGATAGGAGTTTTTAGCTTATGCTCCCTCTGACATTCACCTGCTTGTCCGCGCGTTCACCGATTGGTTTCTTGCCGATCCCCTTGCCCGCCTGCCTGCCTGCCTGTCTGCCGGTCTGTTCGATAAAGTCCGGCCTGCTTGGCCGTTCACTACTTGCTTGCCTGTCTGTCTAGCAACGTTTGCCGGTTTGTCCGTTCGCTGCCTGCCCATTCAATTCTTGTCTTGCTGGCGATTTGCTTATTAGCTGCCTGCTCGTTCGCAGCCTGCATGTCTATTTGGCTGTTTGCTCATCGCCTTTTTGTCTGTTCGCTGTCTGCCTGCCCCTTCACAGTCTGAGTGTGTAGCTGTCTGCTTGTTTGTCCGCTTGCCTGCTCGTTGCCTGCCTGCCCGTTTGCTGCGTGCCTGTCTGGCTGACTGTTCATTGCGTGCCTGCCTGTTCGCTATCTGCCTGCCCGTTCGCTGTCTGTTTGTGTGGCTGTCTGCTCGTTTGTCCGCCTGCCCGCTCATTGCCTATATGCCCGTTCGCTGTTCGCCAGTTCACGCCTGCCCGCTCATTGCCTGCATGCCCGTTCACAGACTGAGTCCATCGTAGTCTTTTTGTTTGGCTGTCTCCTCATTGCCTGCCTGCCCATTTGCTGCGTGCCTGTCTAGCTGACTGTTCATTGCCTACCTGCCCGTTCGCTGTCTGTTTGTGTGGCTGTGTGCTCGTTTATCCGCCTGCCTGCTCATTTATTGCCTGCCCGTTCGCCGTTAGCCTGCCCGTTGGATTGCCTGCCCGCTCGCAGTCTGTTTTTCTGGCTAACTGCTCATTGCCTGCCTGTCCTTTTGCTGCGTGCCTTTCTGGCTGTCTGCTCATTGTCTGTTTGTCTGTACGCGGCTGCCTGCTTGTTCGCAGTCTGTTTTTTTGCTGTCTGCTCATTGCCGGCCTGCCCCCCCGCTTCCTGTCTGGCTAACTACTCATTGCTTGCCTGCCCGTTCGCTGTCTGCCTGCCCGTTCGCAGTCTGTTTGTGTAGCTGTCTGCTCATTGTATGCCTGCTCAAGCCACGTATCTGTCTGGATCTCTGCTCATTGCCGGCCTACCCGTTGACTGCCTGCCAATCTGTCTGCCTTCGTATTGCCTCTCTGCCCGTTCGCTGCTTGCCTGCCTGTCTGGCTGACTGTTCATTGCCTGCCTGCCCGTTCGCTATCTGTTTGCCCGTTCACAGTCTGTTTGTGTACACTGGCTGTGTGCTCGTTTGTCCGCCTGCCCGCTCATTGCCTGCCTGCCTGCCCGATGCCTGGCAACTTGCCTGCCTTTCTCTGCCTGTCTGTCTGGCTGTCTGCCCATTGCCAACCTGCCCGTTGGTAAATTGCCGGCATCCCTGCCTGCCTGCCTGCCTGCTCACATCTTACGCTCCGGTTCTTGGTCGCATGCATGCTTGGCTCTTCAATTGCCTCTCGATGCAGCTATAGAATTTCGTCTGTCAACCTCTGCGCCTTGCTGTTATGCTAAAAAATACTGTAACATGCCAAATATTGAAGAAAGACCACAGTAACTCGATTTTCACTAAATTTCACTGAGACTTTTGACCGCAATTTTCGTTAAAACTTCATATAACCGAATCATGTTACATCATGTTCAAAATACTGGAACATTATAACTTTTAGATATTAATCATCACTTTTGATGTAAGTCAGACAATTAAAAACTTAAAAATAAATAAACTGTATTCAAAGTTATTGTCATAGAACGATTACTATGGTATAATTATATTGCTGCGCCATTGATAGGCATGAATAAACCATTAAAAAGCTTAAGTTGAGTGCTTAAGTTTTGATATTAAAGTTCTAAACTTCATAAACCAAATGCATATTAGACTATTCAGTATTTACAAAAAAGAATAGCGAAGTCTTACATATTTTAAATCACTATTCTAAGTCTTGTTCATAACTACAACAAACTCCTAATGCGGTTCCACTTTGAGTAACCACCTTACTGTGAATGATTTCTATGTCTGTCATGATATGTCATTCTAATATGTCATATGATTTCTAATCTCTCTGATATGTACCTGCTAACACCTGTATGCAAACGAGACTTGCACAATCACTTCCAACCCCCTGTTCCCAACCAGTGCCACCGCATCCTGTTTTTAGTATATATAAATAAAGTTGAGTGTATCATGAAACTTTGCTCCCTTGTGCGTAGCACTGGCCGGTCTTGAGCTGTTTTGTAAGTACCCCCCGCTACGCTTTCCGGGGTCATCCAAGCCCCCATTTTTGTTGCCGGCAAACTGCCCTCCGAGACAATCCGAGACATCCGCAGGCCCCGGAAAGAACGCGTAATATCTTTTTTGAGGGGCACTAAGTTTGGCCCCGGAAAGCGAAGAGCCATGAACATGAAGAGCCCAGAAGCGCTGACCCCAGACAGAAGAACAGGGTTAACGTTTGGTACTGCAGGAGAAATCCTCTCTCCTGCCATTGAGGCAGTTCCTGCTTTCTAGGAGGCAAAGAGAGTGAGCGGATGGTCACTGTTCGTTCAGCAGGAGTCGGATCTTGCGCCCTGCCGAGGTGACCCGCGTTCATCCCGTCTCCCCCGTCTCTAGTAATCTTTCGACATGACTCTTTCCCCCTTTCTTCGCTGAGCATGCGCGCCCACGGCAGTGTGTACAGTTATATATGTGCCTACAGCCCTATTTGAAACCAGCTTGGAGCACATGACAGTCAGACGAGGCTGAATTGGAAGCAGTCTCTACGGTTGGGAACAGACTGAGTCTCGGTTCGAGGAGAAAGAAGGAGAAAGATGTCAGAAACAGAAGGCAATGGGAAGATGAAGCTTCAGGAAGTCGACATGCAGCAAGATGTCATAGTCATAGGCATCTCTGGTGCCTCTTGTAGTGGCAAAAGCACGGTGAGCCACGAGTTGCACTCCGAACTTGGGGGCAAGACTCGATGTGCACTTCTGTGTCAAGACACTGCCTTCGATGTTCACAAAATTTACGAACAGCTCGGCGGAAATTGGGAAGCACCGGAAGCTCTGGATCATGACCGTTTTCATGAACAGGTCATCGCGGCGATACGGGCAGGCCACGAAACTTTAAGCGTGAAAGGGAAAGGATGCCAACCTCCGAGTCCTTTCTATGTGATTCTCGAGGGCTTCCTACTTTTTCACGACGAGCGCCTTGTGCGACTGATGCATTTGAGAGTATGGCTGGAAATCGACAAGGACTTGTGCTATCAGCGTCGAATGGCCACCAAGTCGGTGCCTGAGGACTACTTCCACTCAAAACTGTGGCCTCAGCATGTGGAATATAGACGGCGGGTCATGGGAAGCCAGCCTCTCAAAGAGAGTCTCCTTGTCTTGAAAGGAACGGCCACGAAGGAGAGACTTATTTCATGTCTCATGGACCAGTCGAGAGCATTTGAGCAGAAACCATTCTTCGCGGTAGGGCTTGCGAGTGTACAGACTCCAGAAGAAAGGGTCAACTCGGCTTCTAGCTCGGCTTAAGGAGTTCTAAACGACCCATGCAGATCCATTCGAACTCTCAATCGAATACAGCTGCAAGGATTTCGAAAACTGCAGTCGCATGAAATATATATATGTCGTGATTTTTTGCTGAATATAAATGTCATTGCGTGTATTTAATGAATTTCTGTCTTAGTTGATTGATTGATTGATTGATAGTTGTCTAGATTGTTAGAATATGATAGACTACCCTGCAGGCCCTAATGCAGGCCTAGGTGCAGGCCCTGGTGACTATAGAATTTTAAGGGAGTAATTTTTAAGATTATATAAGATTCCCACTCAAAAACGAAAAAAGATTTTACTACTAAAGATTTTATAAGATTTTTTAGGATTATGATTAACTTTTTAGTATTCCCATTAAAAATTGACCGATTTTAACTATAGGGGTATCACAGCAAAAAAAAAAAAATTAAAGCCAATTCTGGCTTACTTTTTTTTTTTGCCAATTATAAGGAACTAGGCTCTAGCGCAGAAGAGAACTTACTATAGGAGGATGCAAATCATTCATACGGAGAGGAGTGATAAGAAGGAGAATGTCTTCCTTCTTATCAATCAGTCTGTTTGATTCGTATTCAATTATGCTTCAATTAACATGCGATCACTATTTCATAAATCTATGCGGCGCGCCCGCCCCACGTATCTCAATAAGATGTGGCGGCGGGTCTGGCGGTGGACACCTCTATATTGAGCCCTTACAGTCACCCCCTGATCGTAAAAACAGAGAACGATCACTCAATGGCGGAGAAAGTACACCTTCTTTGCAAAATCAATGACTTTCCGTCTTGCACCTGATTTGACAGCAGTCGATCGATCACGAGGGACGTACTGAGTTCCCCTGTCTTTTGAGAGCTTGAGTTTTGTCTGTCTGTCCGCACGCATAACGTCGGTCGGGCACCACAATGTTTTTACTCTCATTGCCCTAAGTTCCTGCCGAACAAACCGAAGCATGCCTTGAAGACGAGGCTCAGATCTTACCTCTCCTGTCTCCAACTGTTCCATCAAAGGAGCAGAGTCAGTCACAAATTCGATCGGGACCTTCTTCTACCACAGAGCCTCAGCAAACGACTTCCACGCATATGCTTTCTTCACTGTCTCATGCTGCGCGCACAGTTCAGAAGTCTTAGACATATTGGAATTCAAGACTCTCTTAATCCGTTTAGACTTCTATGCAAAGAGATTGTTCTCTCGCATGGATCCAATTGACTCGCTCTGATCTACAAGGAACGTCTCGTACCCTGCCCTCCCTTCTCCCCGAGAAAGAGAAAAAGAACCGTCATGAAAGTCAACGATCTTGGGATTATGGCAGGGAGTGAAGACAAGAGGCCATTCCGTTTCTTGAGCATGCAAAAGGAGATGTAACACCCCCTCAACCTTCTCTGTAGAAGGCCGAGTGGACCATTGGGACAGCTCGCTGAAGAGAAAAGAGATGGAAGGAAGAGTGCAAACAACCCACCCCGTAACCCCTGTGCATTTCTGCATTAACGGAATGAGATCCTCCAACACTTCTCCCTCTTCAGGAGGCTCAAGAAGAGATGTATTCAATCTCCCCCCGAGCAACTTCTTCTCATCTATTTCAATTGAGTCAAGGTAGGCTTTCTGTCCGATTTCGTACCCCTCACGCGTGCGAATGAGAGTCATTCCTACATATTCGAAACTCTCTCCTTCTTCCAATAACTCAGGCTCGTCCATCTTGAGCCTCTTCTGAATGGGAGCAAAGTGAATGAGTGGATTGGCAGCAAAGATAAGCAAATCATCCACATGCATCAGCATGATTGCGATGATCTCTCCTTTCTCATCCTTCTTGACAAACACACTCTCTCTCAGCTCTTCCCACCCTTTCTCCTTTGCCATCTTCCTGAAGCTCTGAGTGTATAGACGAGGGGCATCCTTGAGTCCATACATCGTTTTATTCAAACGAAAGACCGACCCTGCTTTCATCCACTCAGGCAGACCTACGGGAAGTTTGTCGGGCAACCAAACATACACTTCATCCTTCATTTCAGCAGTCAGAAATACAGTTCGAACATCCGACTTTGCGCACCCCCATCCCTTTATTGCCGCAAATGAAAGTACAAGCAAGACAGACCACCAATCGGCCATTCCCGAGTATGTCTGCAGGTCCTTCCTATCGTCTTGGAATCCCTTCACAACCAGACGCGCTTTCGCGACTCTCTTTCCCCCTTTTAGTTTCCAAGTCAGGACCCATCGACACCTCATGACTTTCCTGCCTTTTGGGACACGCACTCCCCGACGGAAGACCGTTTCATCCAGGAAACGCTGCAGCTCATCAAGCATTCCTTTCTCATGACTGCCACTCTCGACCTCTTCATTGGTTGCATCAATGTGTCTTTTTCGAGGATTCATGTGACTCATCATTTTTTTGACTACAGTCGGATCAACAGGAACGATTCGAGGGAGGGGACGTCTCTTCTTCTCCTTTTCCACAATCATGCGAGCGAGCTCTTCTTTTAATTTCTCTAGACGCTCTCTTAGTGCTTCTTCCCTCTCTTTATCATCTTGTGCAGCCTGCACTTCCTCTCTACCTTCCTGTGCACGAAGCGTATTCCCATCGCTGTCTACCCCCCAATCCACCTCAACGTCTTCAGCGACAAGGGACGGAGGCACACCTCCTCCGTCTTCTCTTTCCTCTCTCTTTGGCAGCCGTCTGGCCCCCCTTCTGGGCTCTGAGTCCCTCTCTGCTTCCTCTCTTTCTTCTCTCTCCCCTTCCTCTCCCCCCTCCTGCTGTGCATGCATCTTAAACTGACCTGTCTGAATTTGTATGCCTACAGGGCTCTGAAGGGGAAAAGAGAAAGGCTGTGCACCTCCTATGTCCGACAACACAGAAGTTGCAACATATCGCTCACACAGTCGAGCAGCCGTGTGAGAGACAGAAGGAAAGAAACGAGCAGATGCGAAAGAAGAAGAGAACTTTGCAGGAGGACGATCTCCCGCATCGCAAGGCACCTCCTCCACATCAATATCCGAGAAGGCCCTATCATCCACCTCATCTGACCCCCTCCCCTCACCCCCCAATCCCGGAGACACCCCAGAAAGAGAAGGAGAAGACAAGTAAGAAGAAAAAGAATCATTCATATTCCCACCCTGCCCCCCCTCCCCTTTTGATTCCCTAGGAGAAGAGAGAGAAGAGTCAAACAGTTTGCGATCCATGCCTCTCCACGCATCAAGTGAGACAGAAGAGGGAGAAACATGAATGGGTTTCCAACCATTGTTCTTTCTAATTATTACCTTCACCACATTTGAATTTTCGATTCCTCCAAAGAAGCCCTCGACACCATGCACACTGTCAGGCTCTTCGTCTTTCTTTCTCGGACGGGCATCGTATACATACACACGATCACCAACAGTGATGGAGAGAATCTCTGCTGCACGTTCTTTTCCAAAGAAAGCACAAACAGGGGACTTACCGGTGACAGTCGAGACGCAATTGTTCAATTCTTGAACCACCTCCTGGAACAGCCACTTTTCGGTGTAAGGGGGAAGACCGGTTTGTCTCCTCACCTTCCAAAGGAGACACTTCACTGTCCGATTTGCTCTTTCCCCTTGGCCCTGATGTTGAGGGGTATAGTCCGCCTCCCTTCAGTGAAAAATTCTCTCTTCTTGACAAAAGTGATCATACTGCCCTTTCTTGTCCCCTGAGAACTCTTTTCCATTGTCTGTCTGTACAACCTCCATCTTTCCACAGCGAGGCTCAAAGCGACGCACGACCAAACAGAGATGTCTGACTGTCTGTGCTTTGCATCCAAGAATCTGCCCATCCATCAGTCTTCCTTTTCTTTCAGGTAGAAGACTTGCCGGCACCCCCCCAGATAAAAAGAGAAGATCTTGTGTCTAATGAGATCCTAATCTCTCTGGCACCCCCCCTCCCTGCCTTGCTGGTATCCGTCTCATCTCTACATTGACCTCTCTGCACTCCCTGCAGTCAATTCCTTTTCTGCACTCTTCTACCATCACTCGGTGTGCCATGCCTTTCTCTCTAAAGCATGCATAGAGCCGTCTCCCTGTCGCATGCCCAAACCTACCATGCCACAAATTCAACTCTGCAGGGGACATGTGCTCTGTGCATTGTTATGCCTACGAGACAGAAAGCTTCGCCTTATCGGGCATCCGCTCCCTGGCAGCCTCATCGGTGCCTGAAGAAACAAAAGAAGAAAAATCTGAAACAATGGTCAGGTACACACAGTCCTCTCTGTCTGCACTCAAATAAGATTCAGAGGGAGGAGAAAAAGACGACGGAGAGAGAACACGCACTACATGCACCCCATCTCTCTCATACAAACGAGCTCTCACTGCACCACCCCCCTTGCCAGGAAATTTAACCCAAAAGGGAGGGTCCACTTTCTGTATCCTGCAACCCCTCACTACGAGGAGAGACACAGGGACTGACGATTTGAAGGCCCCTCTCAGAAGAGGATAAACGGGCTCTCCGTCCACCCCCTCAAGCAGAGGTGATGCCTCTACCTCCTCAGCACACACCATCTCTTCCCCCGAGGCCTCCTCATATCTGAACTCACAGGGCCTGCGGGAAACAATCGAGTCCTCGAGATCCTCCCCAATCAAATGCCGACTGCAACCCGTATCGGCAACAGGGGACTTCTTTCTCCACACCCATCTCGACTCCCCTCTGCTCTTCGCTGCCCCTACACGCTCCTTCCTTTCCTCCTCTCTGCCTGTGTTATCGTCATCGCTGAGGGGGGCGAAAGAATTTTCGAGGCGGATCCCCCCCCCAACTTGCATACCCTTCTCAAAGCCCAAGCGTGGTCAAGCGCTGCTGCGCCCACCCCCCCCGGTCCCCTGCCCCCCATTCTTCTTGCAGACAGGGGCCTTGTCCCAATGCCCCTTCTCCCCACATGCCCTGCAGGGGAAAGCACCGTCGAGGGTGGCTCTGCAGGTGCTGACGTGTCTATTTCCACACGTCTGACAGACAGGAGGGGAGTCTTGTGAGCTGGAGGAGCTCTGCCCCCCCCCATTCACCCCCTCGGCCGCCCTGTTTGCCCTCTCCACACCCTGTAAACCCCTCTCCCTCTCCTGCTCCTGCAGCTCTGTCTGGGGGCAGCTGTCCGTTAGAGCGAATTTCTTGAGGATCTTTCGCAGCATCGAAAATTTGATGCGGGAAAGAGAGAGGTCATTGAGTTTGGCAACGTTGTCCGACTCCTCAAACACTTCGTCGGGAAGAGCACGAAAGACCTCCTTGTGCTGGACTCGAGTGAACGAATTCAGGACGTTGGGGACGAGACCGTCTTCATCGATGTGGTACTTCTCTTTGGATGTGTCACAAAGAAGCTCATCCAGCCTCTTGTGAATGGTGTAGTAGGAGAAAACGAGACTAGAGCGAAAAACGGGGAGGCCGTCCTTGTCTACCTTGTTATAATGATACGGGAAAAACTGAATGCGAAGGGCGATCTTGCTTTCGACCTTGAAGGTGAGAAGACCGTACTCCTTTCGGAGTGCGCGGGGAATGTTCTCGGCAAGCACACCCCGATCCAGCAATCTCTGGATGTCACGGTTCACCTTCGAGTTCTCGAGCTTGTCAAAGCAGACCTTCATTTTATTTCTCCAACTCTCGTCCGAAACAAAGCGTTCTCTGGGTAGCTGGTCGTTGCAAAAGTTCTGCTACTTCAGAATCTGCTTCCACTCCTTAATGTGCTGTTTGTTCTGCATCTGAGGCACAGCACCGAAGTCAACTTTCACGTAGCAGTAGGAAGAAGAAGTGGACATAGAAGGGGCCTGCTCCTCATCCTCTAGAGGAGAATCAACAGGAGACGGGGCTTGTGAGAGTGACGGGGCGAGAGCAGCCATCTCTTCTTTAATTCCTCTCTGCACTGAGGAATCAATCAAGGCCTGCAAATCGCTTTTGGAGAGAACAATCATCTCTCCTGAACCCGTTAGTACACCGGCTGCGGCCGCTGCAGCCTCAGTTGCCTGCTGCTCTTTCTGGAGTCTTCTCTTCTCTGCACGAGTCCGCACCATCTTTGAAAATACTGGTTTGACTCAATCAGATCGTGACACACTGGACTGTAAGGTACTAGGCTCTAGCGTAGAAGAGAACTTAGTATAAGAGGATGCAAATCATTCATACGGAGAGGAGTAATAAGAAGGAGAATGTCTTCCTTCTTATCAATCAGTCTGTTTGATTCGTATTCAATTATGCTTCAATCAACATGCGATTACTATTTCATAAATCTATGCGGCGCGCCCGCCCCACATATCTCAATAAGATGCGGCGGCGGGTCTGGCGGCGGGCACCTCCATATTCAGCCCTTACACCAATGATGTTAAGTGACAAACAACTGTTGTTCACGTGTTGGGTAACTGTTGTTTGGATGTTGCACAACTGTTAGTTAGCTATTGCAAGAAAAAAATAATTAAAGCCAATTAATTCTTTTTTTTTTTTGCTGTGATATGCTAAGATTTTAAGGAATTTCATAAGGTTTTAGTTAGAAAAATTTAAAAATACACTTTGTACCAGTTGTCAAACTAACTTTGAAAAATATTTAACCAAATATAATTTAAAATATTTAACTGACAATAAATATAATTTCAAATGAATTATTAAAACATTATTCAAACTGAAAATAAACAACTTGAAGTACAACTACAATTTTGTTCAGTACATTCTCAGTACACCGTATTAACTGCCCTGAAGCTGTCTCTAGAGCTGTCTGTATTAAGTGATTAAGTGATTTATTGGTGCCCCTAAGCACTGTCGCCGTTTTGTCTTGAAGAGGTCGCCTCCGCAAAGGTGTCTATCGTAAGAAGTACGTTAGCAACAACGCTGTATGTCCGTCTGTATAACGAAACAGTATGAAGCGTCTTCCTTTCATCTCATGAATTCGAATGCGCATGCACTCAAAGCTTTCTCACCAAACCTTCACTTGCATGAAGAGAGTTGAACCCAGGCTGGGAGAGACTCAAGACCAAAAAGCAATACGCTGTTCCTCCCAATGCCTGACAACGCCAGTGCTATCGTGAGGTCTCGACTTCCTTCAAAATGCTTGCTTTCTTCCTCCCTTTCCCTTTCCCTCTTTGAAGGCTTCGAGAGGCCACAGCTGACCGACGAAAGCGGAGAAGAGAAGGAGACGGGATTCGCTTGGTTGACAAGGCCCCCTCTGCCTCGGGCGTACCGCCCCCTTCTTCTGCCTCCATGCCCCCTACTGTCTGGAGGGGCTCTTCTTCGACGGAAAGGAGAGACGCTCTCCTATCGATCTCTTCTCTCGCTATGGCTTCATCTTCTTCTTCTTTCCTCCGCCGAGGGGGGACAGGAACAGAATCATCTAAGGGATGCTCACTGCTGTTTTGATTCTCTTCTGCTTCCTCTTCTTCTTGTTGCGTCTGAGACAATGAATCAGCACTGTCATCTATTTCCTGACTGGGAAGAGTGACCGACAGTAGAGGGGGGGAAGAAGAAGAAGGAGAAAGAGAAGAAGAATCGGCTATTGCTGCGAGACGCTTCAGACCTCCAAGAACCTTTTGGGGGTCCAGAGAGACAATTTCTTCCTCTTCCTCTTCCTCTTTCTCTTCCTCTCCACCTTCACCTCCTTCTACCCCTTCCCTTTCATCCTCATCCTCTACAGTCATCCCGTCTTCCTCATCTCCTCCAAACTCCCACTTCTCTATCTCCTCTCCACCCTTCTCTAATGACTCCAACTCCCCTTCCTCTCCCTCTTCCTCTTCTGCCTCATCTCCGTTCTCTACACCGAGGAAAGTCTGCAATGCCTCAAACGCAGATTCTGTCTTTCGGGCCCGTGCACTATCTTCCTGCCCTTGACTACCTTCAGCAGAGGATCCCACAGGAGACGCTGCGAAAATTCCTGGCACAAGGAGCTCGGTTGACTTGGAAGAGGAAGAGGAAGGAAGACTTTGACTCTCCACTCCGTCGGCCGCCTCCCCGAGCTGTGTGCGAGCTCGGAGTGAAGCCGGGAGGAGAAGAGCCTCGCGCTCCTCAAATGTCTGCCGTAACGTCATTTCCTTCTTCTGTTTTTCTCTCTGCTCGCGTTTGACTGCCCGTCTTCTATCCGCACGTTCTCTCAACTTTTGACGGAGGGGCCAACGGACAGCGGCTGAGTTGACTTCGTCCTCCAATGAAGGGAGACTAAGAGACCGAATGTACTCAAATGCGTCCTCTTCTCCTTCTTCCTCGGCACTCAAACCCTTTTCTATCGAGGTCCCTCCCTTCTCTCGCTTAGTTGGATCCTCTCGGACAACCTCATGCGTCTCATCCCCCTCTCCCTTTTCAGCCGATTCCTCCCCATCCTCCTCCTCACTCTTCTTCAAACCCCCAACCTCCTCCTCTTTCCTCACATCCTCACTGCCAATTTCTTCAACTTGAACTCTGTTCTCTCCCGTCTCTTCCTCTTCTTCTTCCTCCTCTTCATCATACTCTACCGTACTGCTGCCAACACCGAACCCCAATACTTCTTCGAGACCCGACCTGGACTGTTTGTCGTCTCGTCTGGCTACCTTAAATTCCTTCAACACTTTCCGAAGGTCATCAGGCAAAGCTGACTCTACCCTCACAACCGACTTTCCCTCTTCCCCCCCCCCCTTCTCTGTCTCCGTCAGACTTCCTCTCATGACCGTCAACTCCCGACAGTGGAGGAACAGCCTCGACTCATCCCCCAAACCTGCATGTCTCGCCTTCTCATCCTCCGCATCCTCCAGAGAGAAGAGGTACTTCCGATCTCCCAGAAGGGGAAACCCGAGATGCGACATGTGCGCTCTGCTCGAAACGAAAAAAGAAAAGAAAAAAACAGGCAGGGAGGAAACTTATGTGCACATACATCGCTTGGCACAACAAAGAAACACACAAACAGACTCTATCAGACGGCACGACAAAAAGGAAAGAAACTTGGCGTAATATAAGTTAACCAAGTGAGCCAAAAACCCATGCAACTAATCTCTGTCGGATTGCACGCAGAGAGAGAGAGAGAGAGAGAGAGAGAGAAAGAACATTGCAGAAGGAAGAACAGGGCACGCACGAGAGGAACGGAATCAGAAATGTATAGGAAGGCTTGCTATTGTCACACCAAATCCAGCCAGCCAGCCAGCCAGCCAGCCATGGACACGAGAAAGCGTGAACACAGTCTATACACATACACACACACACACACACACACACACAGAGAGAGAGAGAGAGAGAGAGAGAGACTGAAGCCGCTAATCGCTAATAAAAAAGGTCTACACATCAATGCACACACGTGCCTAGCAAGTGAAAGAGCAAATTTGAGATTGGCGGCCGGTGTCTATGAATGCCCCCCCACGCAAAGGCCCAATTCGTTCCTGCCAATCCAATGTCTCCCCTTGACAAAATCTCTCTCTCTCTCTGCCTGCCGACCTGATCTGATGGGTCCGGCCTGTGTTGATCTTCACTCGCACAAGCGAGAAGATTTCTCTCTGCAGCCCCCCTCCCCTCGTCTCCTTCTCCTTGGTCTTCTTCACGTCCTTCTCGCCCTTCGACTCTCGTCGAGTCAGGTAGGCCACAGGAGTATACACAGTCTCAGCGTACTGCACGAGCGACAGAAACATAAAAAAAAAGCAGACAGAGGAACGAAGAGAGACGGGGGGGATCGTCCTTCGACCCTCCCTGCAGAGGTCTTGAAAACACCCGCAAACGGTCAGAAGGTGTGAGAAAAGCTGCAAAACGTCAAAGACGTGAAAAAATCAAAGAAGAAAAGAAGACCACACTCGAACAGATCCGCTGCTAGTTGAAGGAATGATATGAATGAATGTGCCTTCTTCTCTTTCCACACACTCGTGTTCCCAATTCCCCCCCCCTCTGAGACAAACAAAGAGGGGACCGACCACTCCCTTGGGGCTCCCGACAGTCGTCACTCTCGCGTGTGGGCTGGTGCTGTTGGCGTCTCTCTCTGTGGAGAGTCTGGAGGTCTCCACGTGGGGTCCCTGAGGGACGGCACCCCTGACCAGACAGACGTACTCCTTCGAAATCTGCAGAATGAATGAATGGATCCATACATGCACATGGATATCCAGAAAGAAAGAGACCGGCCTTTTGTTTCCATTTCTTCGTTCAAATAAATACGCCCTATGTATCATCGGCCCATTCTCCTACACCCGTGCCAAGCCAGAAGCCGCCGCAGCCTTTCACACCTACACTGTTGCAAATTGAAAGAGGACTGGACATAAAAAGCAAGAGAAAGTACGTTGAGAGGCTGACAGCATACAGTCAGGCTCCCCGATCCTGTAACCAGCCTCCCCACACACCCCAGCATCAACTCGCACGCAGACCCTCAAATCAAAGGAAGACTGATCGAGGGGTAAGGAAGTCTGGGCAGACTATTTCCCTGCTAGACTCTCCACGGCCCTTCCCTACTTCACACTGTGCCAACACTCTTTCTGGCAAAAGAACATGCAGACTATCACTTGACGCACACACAGGACAGACCCTCCGGGAATCGTGGAGCAGCCGCCCATGGAGCCAGGCCGGCATCGAGCGCGCAACCAAAAGAGGCCCTGCAAATCACGACAGAACACACCAAGAGTTCAGTGCAAGTGTCTCGGCATATCACCGAAGTCAGCAAGAAGCCAAGAGAGGCCTTGCCAAGCAAAGAAAAGTTCTCCAGTGCATTTCTTTTCTTCAGTTATTCACACCACGAGCTCGCTATGCACAGAGCCAGTCATTCAAACAAGGAATTGCCCGCACAGAGGCAGAAGGGCAGAAAAAGGAGTTGAAAGCCGCAAAACACAAGCAACCAAGTGGACTGAGGCGTGCACGAAGTGAAAGACAGACACGCTTTAGATCAACCTGACTGACTTACTGCCAAACTGACGAACTGACCGGAGGTCATCAAATCAAGTCGATGAGTGGCACCGTGAGAAACCGTCGGTTGGGACACGATGGAGGATTCCTTCCCAAGCCCCCCTCTCTGAAGCCACTCCCCTAGGGAAGAGAATCTCCACCCCTCCTCCTCTCTCTCTTTCGACAACTGTTTCAAGAAACTCTCGCTAGACGTCTCCACTGTCCATCCTGGAGGCTTGTAGATCACACTCAGACCTCCTCGGAGGTGCCGAAGCACCCTCGGCTCCTCACCCATCATACCTCTGCCTCTGCCTCTGGTCTCCCGTTTCCGTCGTCCTCTGCCCTTCTCCCTTTCCACTCTTGCGGCAGAAGGTACAGTAAAGCCAGAGCGGTCGTGTGCACTCACCTCCATGCAGATATCCGTTTGATCGTGTCCGAGGGATTCCTCTTCCAAAGGAGCTCTAATCCGGATACCCTGCTTTGCCTTGGCCTTCACGACAGCTGCAGCCTTCTCAAAAAAGTCTTCCTTCAATGCGCCTACGTGAGAGAGTGACGACGCAAGACGCATCACGTCCTCAACCTCCACCTCCTGTAAAGGCCTGGAGGCAGCCATTCGCTTGCCTGCCTTTCTTCCCTCCTCAACTAGGGACAGCGTCGTAGTCAGACGGGCACACACATGATCCCCTATTTTCCCCGCGAGCACTGCCAGATTCTCCCTGTGCTTCTCTGCTCTCTTCTCCCCCTGAGCAATCTCAGAAGGGAGCAGACCCTGTGACTGCCCTACGGCGGCCATCTCTGCCTCTGGAGCGTGCTTCACCGCCGCGAGGGCCCAGGTAATCGCGCACAGCGCCTGCAAACAGTTTCCCGAGAGAGATATAAGCCAGCAGGGTATACACACACAGACACAGAAACACGCACACGCACGGAAAGAAAGAGGAAGAGAGGGAAGGAGAGAAAGATGAGACGAGAATGCCACGCTCTTTTCTTCTCCTTCCATTCACGGTCGAACAATTTTGAACCCGTTTGGGAACACAAAAGAACGGCCACCAATCAAAGTACAACTACTCCCTTCCGCAGTTCAAAATCACTTCTGAGAAGCCAACCTGCCACCAAGCCAATACACGAGTAGCATTGCGGACCTGGTAGGAGAATCTGTCCAGTTGCGGAATTACGAGTTCCTTTGTGAGCAGCTTCACGACAACGTCGCTGCCTGTGACCAAATTAGCCCCGAAGGCCCAGATCACATTCGCAGTTGCCTGGGGGGAGAAGGATCTCAGCCATTTTCTTGCCGGTTTGTCCCCCCCCTTGGCTGCCTCGTACCTGGAGACAATGAGGCCCGCGACTCCCTTGAAGAAGGGGAAGATCTTCGAATACCACAGGGAGCGTGCGAAGGGAAACTTGGCGAGGGCCCAGAGCAGAGAGGCAAGGGCGTGAGGGTCAAATTCTTCCAGTCTCTCGATTGAGGCAGTCAGAGCCCTCTGCATCCGTCCATCCATCCATGCAGACAGTCAGATAGACAGGCAGAAGAATGAGAACATGATCAATTTCCCAGATTCTTTTTGAGTCGCATTGTGCCCTCTTCTCTTCTCTTCTCTTTCCTCCCCCCCTCCCAAGGAATCAAGGGGACGACGAACAGATCCTTTGAGAGAGGAGAAAGAGAAGGGAGAGAGAACGAGGAGCTTGGCAGAGACCCAAAGAAGCAAGTAAAAAGGCTCATTCACCCACTGGAGGGAGGACAGAGGAAAAGCAGCGCTGTCTGTCAAACTTTTCCACACAATGAATGCCTTGACTTGGTACCTTTTCCCCTCATGATGCGGAATACATGCACAAGACAAATAAAACCGAAAAAAACAGAGAGAGAGAGAGAGAGAGAGAGAAAGAGAGAGAGAAGAGCAGACCTACCGATACGAGGGAGGCGGTGTTTCCGCGTGATTTGCGGAGAACAGCGAAGGCACGAATCAGCATTGCCGTGTGCTTGGGGCTCAGCTCTCTGCTTGACGCCCTGACAGTAGCGTGTCTACAAAGCGTAGAAAGGAAGTCCATTTCCTCTTCTGCGTCGGTCTCCTCGTCAAGTTCCTCCGGACTTCCGGTCTCCTTCTTCCACGGGTCCTTTCTCTCTCTCTCCGCCCCTCTGACGGCGTCCCCGATGGGCACGAGAGGAGACCGGCCGGGTCCTCCAAATTGGGAGAGAGCTGCCTGAGGCTGGGCGTCAGAGAGAGCCCAGACGAAGATGGCAAGGTCGTCCGCTCCGAGGGAGTCTGCTCCTCTCCTGCAGGAATGAAGTAAGGAAGGAAGGAAGGAAGGGGGGAAGGGAGGGAGGGAGGGAGGAAAAAGGAAGGATCAATTGAGCGAGAGAGAACAAAATCATACATCGGAAAAAAAAAGAACAAATCGACCCGAATTCTGTTCTGCAGGGGGTTTCGAAGTTCTGCACGAGATCGCGAAGACTCTACGCCTCCCTTGTGACAATCAGATTACACACACTCTCTCACACGCCTATAAACCGAGAAAGAGAAGGACACAATAAAGGAGAGGCAGAGGGAAAGCTGAGAGACCGGAAGTCGGGAGAAAACACCTTGCGATGCAGAAGAATGCAACAAGTGACAGAGCGCCGAAACTTCCATTCATTCAATTGACACAGTAAAGTTGGAGAAAGAAACAAGATTGCAGAAGGGGCACACGGGGTTGACACACTTACTTTTGAATCTCTCTCAGAACGGCACTCCAAAAACTAACGAACACCCCCTCTCCCCCCTCAGTCCCAAGCGCCCTAGCAACAGAATGGCAGCATGAAACCATCTGGGCTGTGGTCATTGCAGGAAGGAGACGCGCTGCCTCATCAGCACCAGCCCGAAAGAACTGTTTCAGAAACGGAACAGTAGGACGGCTGCCTGACGACGCAGCGTCACCACCTGCAGGCACACCCACGCACACGAGTGATGCACCCATACATACATTCCAGCGGAACGGAAAAAAAAAAGCGAGGAGGCAGTCACTCCCTCGCAGAGGGTACTGACAATGAACAAGTCAGTCTCTTGAACACATGAAGGAACAAGGGACTGACTCGCTCAGATTGAACGCTTCCTTAAGGAAGGAAAACAACAACAACAACCGTAAAGGAGGCATGGACTGTTCGCAGTAAAAAAAAACAACGCACCCAAGTGTAGACGCCAAACACTGAAAAAAGAAGGCACCCACCTGCGGCGGATGCAAATGCTCTGAGCATCTCAGCAATCAGAGAAGGTTCCAATCTGTGTAGCGGGCGCGCGGTGATCTTTTTGTGTCGCTGTCGCATGCCTCGACCCCTTGAGTTCTCCTCCATTCCTTCGCCGTATTCCCCCTCTCTCTCTGGTTTTCTTCCAGTGAGAATTTCGATAGCCACCTCCAGACCTTTCTGGACCACCTCTTCGTGAAGAATCGAAATGCGGACACGGGCAGCCTTCTGACTCTGCCTCTCTCGCGCTGCTGCTTCCTCATTCTCTTCATCGCCCTTCTCACTCTGCGGCTGCTTACTCTTTGGGGATTGGGTGGCTGTGTGTGTGTTGGGGTTTGGGATGGCAAGGAAACAAGTAGCCAGGGACAGAGGCTGGATGTCTGAAGGGTCAGAAGACTCCAGGATATCAAGAAGAGCTCCCCGGGCGCTCCCCCAGAATTCCATCGAGAGCGTCCCCTCGGGGGCCTGAGCGAAAGACCAAAGGAGGTTCGACAGCGCACGCAGAGGCAGCTTCCCCTGCCCCCAGACTTCCTGAGCCTGGTTGGCGATCTGACGCACGCATGAAAGAAGAGCGGGAGACGCGCGCCCCTCAGTAAGAGCCCCAGACTGCAAAAATTCACAGACAGACAGACAGATTGAATGCGTCGATGAGGTGTGGTGCCTTGGAGGGACGGGAGAAGATACGAAGAGGTCCCAAAGTACTATCCGGGAAGTACAACGCATGGATGCATTGACTTGTTCAGAGAAGGACCTGCGGGGCCCGTATGATTTGCTCATCGGAAAAAGATTCGACCCTCTTTGCGGATTTGTGGATTTTTGCTTGGATGCCAAGAAAACAAGCAACAAGAGAGAGACATGGAAGTCGGGGGAAGGACACAGCCGATGGGAGACGATGCTTTTGCCTGGCAGAAAACAAAAGGGAGGCCAGTAGAAAGACGAACCTTTGCGAAAGCCCACATGACGGTGGACATGTCAACATCAATTGACTTTCCCTCCTTCTCCTTGCCCAAAGGAATTCCGGAACTCCAAACCTGCAAAAACAGAATTAATTCGAATGCAGAATGAGAAAGACTGGCACGGCAGTCAGCAGAGATTTTGAGACACCCAGCAGACTCGCCGATTTGTTCTGCGTCGTTTGCTGTCACCATCAGTCCATTTATTCTTCCTGAAGCCTGCCTGCATGACCTTCACTCCCCCAAGTCTGCCTGCCCCCCTCCGTCGACAACAGATTCGATCGAGACTTTCCTTCTGGATGGTACGGGTGCGTGCATGGACATCTTTGCGGAGAAGTCTCCTGAACTCCCCACACACTCACCTGCGCTGCTGCCTCCATCATCTCTTGTTGGTTCTTTGCGATCCCCCCCCCAAGTTTCGCCAGCGACCAGAGGAAAAGCGAGAGATCTTTCTGAGAGGGGGGTGCGGCAGAGCCTTGCTGCTTGAGCGTCTGCAGGAACCTTTCTTGGAGCGTTGCGAAGAGAGTCTCGAGAGAAGAGGCGCCCCCCGTAGAGAGAAAAGAGGCCCACTGTTCACCCCCTGCAGCCTCGGACATTCTGGCAATTCCGTGAGCGATCTGCGCGACGTCCGTGGCCTTCATCTGATCCTTTGCCGTGGGGCCGCTCATCTTTTCCGAAATCTGCACATGCGCACAGTGGACGGACAAAAAGTGATGCAATCAGTGGGCAAAAGCAGATTTCTTGAGATCTGGTAGAAGGCGGAAGTGGGCAGAGAGAAAGAGAATGAATGAATAAATGAATGAATGAATCAAAGAGTGAAAGAAAGAGAAAAAGGGGAAAGAAGTGAGAAGGTAAACAGAACGAGACAAAGCGAAAGAACTCACGGATCAATGACTGGACAGTGAGCCGCGAACGCAACAATCAAGGAGGGAAATGAAACGTTCAATTCACTCTGCTCCTTCTTCCCCCCCCTGCTCCTCCCGGCCCCCTCACCTTCAGCAGAAGAGAGGCCCGAAAGATCCGAAGCTTGCCGAGTGCCCAGCAGGCCGAGGCGGCATGGAAGGGTGCGAGGATGGGCTTCGAGTCCACCGCTGCTTCCACTTTCTCGAGGAGACGGGAGACGGTGACATTTGAACTCGACTCCCGTCCATTCAGTTTCTTCCCCCCCACCTTCCCGAGTCTCTGGAGAGCTGTGAAGTAGTTCTTGTAGTCGAATTTCTCCATGTGCCGATCCAAAAGCTGCATACAGAATTGTGAGTGAGCATTCAGCTGAGCTCTTCATCTTCATGCAACACACTCGTGTACAGAGCTTCACACAGTTGGCTTGAAGCAGAAGAAGGATATTTGTATGGATGGATGATAGGAAGGAAAGAAGGAAGGAAGGGAGGAAGCAAGGAAGGAAGGAAAAAAGGAAGGAAAGGAGGAAGGAAGAGAGAAAAAAAAAAGCAGAAAGAAGGAAAAGAAAGACAAAGCTGACATCATTTAAAGCCAAGCAGGCCACACAAATTCGAAAAAGTAAAAGGCAACAGGGACATGGAAGAGGCCATCAGAAACATGGAATACAGGCCCCAGAGTGAGAGAGAGAGAGAGAGAGAGACCGACCGACCGTCATCAACTCTTCATGTGAGGCTGCATGCGAGAGCATGGTATTCAATTGTGCCGGCACAAAGTCATCGTATCCTGCTCTCTCTCCTTTCCAATAGGATACCCCCCCTTCTCCCCTCCGAGAGGATTTTCTGTCCCCCCCATCTCCCTCAAGCCAATCGAAATCCCCCGAAAAACTTCTCTCTCTTTGCCTCTGCGGTGAACCCATCCTGTCTCTTCCCTTCTCCTCAAAATCTGCATCTCCCCTTCCGCTTCTGTCTCTGGGTGAGCGAAGAGAGGGGATCGGTTTCCGTTGACGTGAAGAGGAAGGAAAGAGGGGACCCGACTCCTCCTCTCTGTCGAAGCTCTCTCTCTCATCCCACTGCCTTCTTTCCCTTTCTCTATCTCTGCCAAATGATGCCCCATCTCGTCTGTCTCTCTCACTCCGTTTGTTGGCACCCCGTGACTCTCTATCTCCCGTTCTACTAAACCTCCCGCCAGTCTCTCTCTCCCCCCACCCTTCTCGTCCGTCGTCCCTCCCCCCCCTTTTCTCCCTGTCCTGTCGCCAGGCGTCGTCGGGGTTGTCGAAGAAAGCAGAATCGGACTCTCGGGAGCCTCTTGATTTCCTCCCGTCCCCATACAAACCACCGTCTCCATAGTTTCCTCCAAAGCCATCCCCCCTCTCTGCATCCAGGACCGGGTCGTCCAGTGCGAAGGGGTCCTTCGCGTTCGTGAAGATCGAATGATTCCGAACTTTCCCTGAGCTCCCGCGCCCCGCAGCCTTCCCTATCCTCTTCGCGGACTTCACGCCCCAAGCCCTTTCTTCTCGGCGTTTTGAGTAGACATCCCCTCCTGACATGGAGGAAGCAGCTCCACCCCCCTGCACCTTCACCGTCTTAATGCTCTCCAACAGAGCATTGAAGCCGTCCTCACCCCCGGCAGCTTCTCGGTATTCATTCTGGAGCCTCTTTCTGCCCCTTGAATAACCCGCGTGCAACACAGTCGAGCTTCCCTTTCCCGTCTCCTTCGATGGGCGAAAAAGAAATTCTGACGGCCCGGCGGCTGAGTCACTTGGCAAAGGGACAACGAAAGCCCCCACGAGCAGATGAAAGATGCTGAGCGCGGCAACAAAAACAAAAAACATGGAAGCCATTGTATGTTGTGAAGCAGATCGAAGAGAGAGCAGCAAAGCGATCCTACCTTCCCTTTGTTTGGTGTGAGGCTAAGAAGGAGACAGAGCAACGCGTCTCCGAGACATGCAGACCGAGCTCTCGGCATGCAACCGTCTCAAAACCGACCGAACAAATTCACTGCAATCTATTGAAGTGCCGCATGATGCTCAGTCATTCAAGCACTAACGCTCCTGCTGGTATGTGACACTGGGGGATATTGGGGAGCCCTATGGGAGCCCTCTAGGAAACACAGAATCTAGACTGCAGGATGCTCTTCAATTGCGTGATCCGTATGAGCGTCTCGCATTTTTTTTTTTTTATCCGACGCCGAGGAGCCGCGCGTGCGCCTCGCCTCGCAACGGCTGAATTCGAGACGGACGATGGCAGCTCCGCAAAGGAAAAGAGGCCCATGCAATATTTTGCTGAGCAAAAAGGTGCATAAGCGCTCAAAACCTGAGTATACGGCAAATTTTCCCAGATGTGGAGTGAGGGCGGACTGGGAACTCACTACATGCGATCTTCTCATTTCGGATGTGCCAGCCGGCTCTCCTCGCGACAGGGTGTGTGTCTCGCGCCAACCAACACAACACGTCCTAGCCTAATCCTTCCCCAGCTGGCACAAAGAGACACCAAATTAGGATCGTCCAGCGGTTGTGTTCTGCTGGAACAGACAGGACCCTTCGCAGACAATTACGTGTATACCTGCGGAGGGTGTTCGCCATTTGAAAGTCGGAGACATCCTCCACTCTTTCTTTCTGCGTATAGAAGACTTACTGAAGGGGCGAGTTTTTCTTGTCTCCGTGGAGGACTCGCGGAGCGAAGAGGGAACTGGGTCTTTGCAGGCGTTTGGAAAGCCTGGTGAAGTTGGGTCCTGTCATTTTTGATCCTTTTTTTCCTACTGCGTGGACAGGAAATTTTTCTTCGTATTTTCCTCCCGTGCTTGTGTGAGTGACCATGGGAGGAAGGTCAACTCTTTGGTGCACCGTGGTAGTCTCAGCCTGCCTTTCTTGGCAAGGTGTTGTTGGCGATGGTCTTGCAGGTCAGCTTCTTGTATGTCCATCTGTGTTCCATCCAAATGTGTTGTGCTTGATACTTGGGGTCTACCACTACCCAGCAGAGCTGTTGCAATGAACTGTCTCCTCTTTTCAAGAGCAAAACGCCCGCTGTTTCTTTTCTTCACGTTTTCCCGTCTCCTCCCGACTGAACTCCGTTCCCTTCGGTGACAGAATGCGGGGGAGACACAGCCCTGCTTTGTGTGACACAGCAAGCGGGGAAATGGGAGAGGAAGTGCAGCCCGAAAAAGAAAGGGGACCATTGTTGTGGTTGTTGATCTGATCGTGATGTGATAGAATCCGAAAGGAAAGAGAGACAGCCAGACACACGATTGGAAGAGACAGAAAATAAACGAACTTTGGAAACGAATGACGGGTACCCCTTCTTTCGTTTGGGTGCTTCCGCTTCATCTGTTTGTCTTCTCGTGCTCCCCTGCCATGCCTTCCGGCCCTTTCTGTGCGTGCCCTCCTCTGTTCGTTGTCCTCTAAGTGCTACCGTCTCCTTTTTCGTTGCGCACACGTTTCTGTGTCTGTCCCCCAGTCTGCTGTTCGACTTTCTGTCTGCCTCCGTCTCCTTGCTCCACCGACCGCGTTCGCCTTCTCCGTAGCTTCTCTTTCAACGGCCTCTCCTTCCTGGTCTGGTCTCTTTCTTCGCTGTCCAGTTTCTCTTTGCGCACCTCTCCACCCCCCTCCTTCTCGTGTCCTCTATCTTTTGTGTTTGTCCCCTCGCCGCACTCCCTTTTCTTGCCTGTCTGTCCGCCTGCCTGCCTGTCTGCAAGAAGAAATATGCAGCCTGTCTGCCTGCCTGTCTGCCTTCCTGTCTTTCTGCCTGTCTTCGTTCGTGCGTGTCTGCTTTCCTGTTTGGCAGCTTTTGATCCCTTGCTTCTCCCTCTTCCACCATATCCCCCTCCTCCAACGGTCATGCTTTTTCTTTCTTCTTTGTTTGTTTCAGCCATTACGGAAGGCGCGCGTCTCTTTGGGTCCTGCCTCGTCTTGCCTGCCTCATTTCATGATCTTCCTTCATGTACCTACCGTGCGATGCAAGCACCCTCCATTGATTGGCTTTTCTTCCCTTCCTGTGAAGTCTCCGAAGGGCTGGCTGGTCATCTGCCATGGGTGCGGGATGAATTTCGGATTTCGGTGTCTTTGTTCTCCACGGAAACGCTTGTGTGTTGTTGTGCGCCACTTCCCTCCTCTCCTCTCAGGATTTATTGGGAATTTTCCGTCATTACGAGGAGGGGCACGGAGGGAAAAGGGGGACAGCAGGGCGGCATCGTCCGGAGAAGAGAGGATATCCTCATACGGGAGAAGTAGACTGGTAAGGATGCGTGCCTCTTTTCTTTTTTGCGTTTTCAGGTGAACAGACAGACAGACAGACAGACAGACGGACACCAACTACAATCAATGCATTGGTCTCTGTCCACCGTTCTCTCTGACCGCCCCCCGTTGAAATTGTTTCTCTTTATGGGATCCTCTCCTGCCCTGCTCTCTCCCTTTTTTGTGAGCATCAAGAAAGACGAATTTGTGTCTTGTGCCTGCCTCTCTTTCTAACTGGTTGTCTGCAGACTGTAACGTCAGAGGGGGCAACTGGGGTTAGTATTTTTTCTTCTCATCGAGACCGACGGGCGTCTTCTCTGTTGAAGGGGGTAAGTCTGTGAGCCAACCTGTTTGCCTCCCTTTGCACATTCAGGAGGGAGGGAGGGAGGGAGGGAGGGAGGGTGTCGGATGGATGGAGAAAGTTAACAATTGCGAACACACACACACACACACATACTCTCTCTCTCTCTCTCTTTTTCAGAAAAAGGGAAGCTGTTCGATGAGGGGGAGGGCGTATGTTCTTTTCGTTTGTTTTCGATCGCCTTCCCGACTCCCCCCGTTGAGAGCGAAAAAGAGAGGGGGAGAGAGAGAGAGCTGTGAGGAGAGGAGGGTGTGTGCCTTTTTGAAATTTGGCCCTCCGTCTGTCCTCTTCACTGCAACTGCTGATGTGCTCGCTGGTAGATCTGATCAGTTCGTTTGGTCGAATGTTGAATTTGGATTTTCCGAATTCGTGAAGTCCTTGTAAAGCGCACAGAAAGGAAGACGGAGCTTGACTTACTCATTCACTTCTTTCCCTGCCTCTGTGCCTGTCTGCAGTCTGTTCTCGATGATGGCTTGAAGGCCCAGTGGGAGGGTGAGGGGGGAAAGGCTGCGGTTCTGCACGCTGTCCTTGATGCGGGCGGGATTGAAGGAGAGGAGGCGCGTGCATTTTTAGACACGCTCGCACAAACCCCCGAGGCCCAGTGGACCCCGGCCCAGGCCGAGAGGGCCGACTTGTTGGTGGGTGTGGCCCTCAACCGCGCCATCCCGAACACTTCAGGGGGGAAGGGTGCTGAGGGTGACCTGAAGACGTTGCGAGAGTTGGAAGAGAAATATCCAAAGAGTGCGCGAGGAGTCGTTGCTGATCTCCCTGCACAGATGGAGAACGACCCATTCTACAAGACCCTCCCCCCAGAGAAACAGGCCGAATGGATCAGAGAACGCGCACTTCCACCTTCCACAGACGTAGACGCAGACATATTGACAGGGAAGGCCAAGTTCACCCCTGACGTAGGCACCGCCCTGCAAGAGGGGCGCTTCCGAGCTGAGGGGTCTGAGGCTGACGCTCGATTTGCGCGCAATTGGGTATCTGAGGCCCTGTCCTCTGCCACCCTCCCTGACGTTGCAGCCACTGCCAAGGCTCGCCTCGAGGAGACACAGAAGCCGGATGAGGAGTTTGGGGGTATCGGTCCCTATCCGGAGAGATGGCACAAGAAAAAGCGCGTAGAGCCCCATCAACTCGAGCAGATCGATCGGAAGGCCGGCTTGTCCCCGACGGATGCCGATCAAGAATATGCCGCCGAAGAGGCCGCAGAGGAGATTGCTCTCGAGATGGAACGGGCCGAGTGGGAGAGGAAGAGAGGGTTGCTGAACGCAGGACTGGACCCCAACAGACCAGAGCCGCGTCTGAAAAAGGAGAGAGTGACGATGGAGCAGGTCCAGCAGGCTGCCGACGCGTATATCAAAAAGGAGTGGGGGGAGAAGGGAAACATTCCGTTGCTCAAGTCGGCGGAGTTCCAGGAGACCCTTGCCGAAGCTTCGGATGAGGAGGAGAAGAGGCAGATCATTGCCTCTGAATTGACCAGAAGAAGAGAGCACCTGATCAAGACCGCTTACGAGGAAGAGAACGACGGGTTCCCACAGTTGTCTCCGAATGTCCGTCCGTCCGTCGGCTTGGTTGTGTGTGTGTGTGTGTGTGTGTGACTTTTCTTCCCCCCCCCCCCCCCCCCCTCTCTCTCTCTCTGAGAGAGAAGTAAAACAAACAGGTGACGGCACTTGCAGTGTTTTCTGGTGCTTTTTGTTTTTTCTTTCTGTGTTGTCAAGAGAAAGAGAAGCACACAGTGACTCCTGGTGTCTCTCCAGTCAGCGTGTCGCTTAGTGAGAAAGTGATTGAATGAATCAGTGAAGCAAAAAGGCACTCAGTCCGTCAGCCTGCCCTCAGTTTGTCCGTTATTGTTTGTTTGTTTGTGCCTTTACTCGACCGACGTCTTTCTTTCTTATCATCTGGGTCGGGTGACTGGAAGAAAGGAAGTGTGGCTACATGGATTGGCGGCTTCCCTTACCTTTCCCCACATCTCTTCGTCCTTTCCTGCCTGCCTGTCTGCCTGCAGGAGCGAGTCAACATTTATCAGATGGCTCAGTTGCCCAGCAACTTCGACCCGAAGAGTCACCCCCTCGCACAAAGGTTCGGGTTCCTCGTGTTGAAGAACGGAATCATCGAGAACGATGAAGCCGTGTATGCGGAGATGGCCAAACCCGAAAACGACCAGGACTACTGGGAGTCGTGGAATCCTGCCCGTCTGAGTCTGAACGACGTCTTCGAAACGATGGACCACACGGTCGAGTGGCACAAGGTGGGTCAGACTGTCTCTGGGTCTCTTGTGGGTGGGTGCGGGTGTGTGTTTTTTTTTTCTGACGTGTAGATGTGCCCAGTAGCTGTTTTCCTCTCACGCTTCCTTCCGCTCCCCCCCCCCCTCCCTCCCTCCCTACCTCCCCCCCTCTCCCCCCTCCCCCCCCCTCTCTCCCTCTCTCCGCCTTCGGCTGGCTCTCTCGCTCCTCTCTGGCTGTCTGGCTGCGGGAGGAAAGAACGATGTTGCCTGCCTGCCTGTCTGTCTATCTGTCTGTTTCTCTTTCTTTCACGTTCGAGAACGCGGGTCTGTCTTCTTGTGGATCTGTTGGTTTCTTCAGTCGTCTCGTGTCCTCACTGCCGCTGCGCATCGATCGATCGATCTGGGTGTTAGAGTGATCAAGGAGTGTGCTCAGAAAGCTTTGTGTGTGGCAATTCCCTGGAATTTTATGAATATGTGGCTCTACTTGTGCGTGCATGCGTGCAGGTGTACGGTATGTTCTCCAGTCCCGAATACCGCACAGAGCTCGCGTGGGAGGGAAAGACGATGAAGCACACGGACTTCACCCGAAAACTCGCGACGGCCACAGGGATGACGGATGACGATTTGGGTTTCACAGACGACGAGGAATTGACCACCGACTTGGGTTATGACCCCGAGACCTCCGACAAGATTCCGGACGAGGAGTTGTGGAAGACCCACATGTCTGACCACAAGATTATGGACTCCGATTCGTACAAGCAAGCAGTCGCGAATAAGCTGAGGGAGGAGAAGGCCCTTCTGGAGGCCCAGGAGGCCGGTGGAGGACAGATCATTGACATGTCCGATTTCGCCAATCAGACCACCGTGACAGACTCCGACGCTAAACCTGGGCGGTTTGGAAAGAGACTCGATTTCGGCCTCTACGAAACTCTGGATGAACTCGAAGTGGTCAGTCAGTCAGTCAGTCAGTCCAGCAGTCCGCGCATTTTTCTTTTTCTTTATTTTTTTATTTCAGGCAGGCAGGGAGGCAGGCAGGCAGACAGCCATGAAGAACGGACGGAAGCATCATCTGATGAAGGTCAGAGAGAAAGACGGGGGGGAGGGGGAAGAGGCAGAAAGACGGCCCTGCCTGGAGAAGGAAAGAGAGAGCGATGGGAAGAATATGGGGGGGGAGAAAAAAAGAGGCGAGTAATCCAAGAAGCAGATGAGAAACTGAAACATCCCTTCAAAAGTGCCCCCCTCTCCTCTCACTTCCACCCATGCAACCAACCGATCGATGCTGCTGCGCTCTCTGCGGGTATCACTGTCCTCGATGAAACTTTGGCTACACACACACACACACACACACACACACACACATGCGCGCGCGTTTCGGATTTGGGAATTCTGTCTCTGTGCCTCCCCTCTGGCCGACCTTCTTTGATCAATCCTGTCTGAATCGGAAAGGAGAGGGCAGTATGCAATCAACCTACATTGGGGAAGCAGTAGCAAATGGTGGGGGGATACTCCAGGAGTGAGTAGTCCATCCACTTTCCTTCCCCTCCCTTCTGTTCCTTTCTCTCTCTCTTTCTCTCTTTGGTTGCAGACCGATGACTTGCAGCAGAGAGCCATCGACGACTTCAAGAAGGAGAAGGAAAAGATCAAGGAATTCGACCGCCGCCAGGCTGAGGATGAGCACGAGGTGGCTGGTCGTGCCATGCTGGCTGAGGCCCTGACGACGGGCGACGACAGGAAGGTGGACGTGTTCGAAGCCTACGACATCGCGGAGACCAAGCGGCTGCTCGGCGGTGATCTTGCCGAGATTGAGCGCCTGCAGGGGTCCACAGTCGCCGATGACGCCACGACATCGGACGTTTTTGATGCCTACTACTCCCGTATGGGCACGCTGAAAGCGACCCAGGAGGAAATGGAACACCTCCGTGTGTACCAGTCAGACCCGGTCAAGGAGAAGCCTCGTGATTATGTTCGGATCGAGAGGTCGAAAGTAAAGGGTGACAAGGAGGACAAGCCGAAGAAGCCGAAGGCTCAGGGAGAGGGAGAAGGGGAGGGAGAGGGGGATGAAGATGGAGGTGAGAAGGACAGTGAAGACGCCGAGGAGGAGAAGGACGCAGATGATGAGGATGAGAAAGACGAGGAGGATTATCCCGAAGGTGGAAGGGATAATGAGGAGGTTGCGGCAGGAAAATACGAGTTGAAGGAACCGGGGGAGGAAGAGGATGAGGATGAGAAGGAGGCACTCAAGAAGAAGACCTCCGATGAGGAATGGGATGAGGCGGATGAGCAGGGAGGTGCAGGGAACCGGAAGGAGTTGGGAGAGAAGGCGTGGCAGATGAATTGGTTGAGAACTGAGTGGGAGAGTCTCAAACACGATCTTGCTATCGGAAGAGAGCAGGAGCTGAAGGATATGTACAACGACCTCCTCATGCTCGAGTTGACGATGGAGGGGGGTTTGAAGAAAAACCTCGCCGACATGAACTGGGAGGAGATTCGTGAGAAAATGAACGCGGGCCTGCTACCACACCGCAGTCTCGATTCATTCATTCACGATGCCAGTCAGAGACGGATGAGAGCGAAGGACATCGGGCAGTCGATTCCCGGCATGTTGCCACTGACCGATGCCCAATACTCAGAGGCCTATGAAGCGACTCTGAGTGACGAGGAGAAGATGAAAATCCAGCAGGACGCCGATATGATCCGCAGGTTCATCTACCGACCCGACAAGTTCTCGAAGGAGCACGGGAAGGCTGATTTGGAGATGCGGATGCAGTCTGATCAACTGAAGACGCAATTCGATGCGCATGAGATCAAGCGTCTGGCAGTGAGTGGAGGGTTGACTTCCACTGAGTTGATTGAGATGTTTGGGAGGGAGAGGGCCCTGAAGGCGATGGAGTTGTCCAGAGAAGATCTGGAGAAGTACGAGGCCTTCCGAAGGGCAGCGAAGGAGACAGGGCACGACCATCTCCTCCTCACAGGTCCCTATGATGGCACACAGATTGACAGGGCAGACGAGTTGGCAGCGGACGCCGAGGACACTCTTGCCGCCCACACCAACAAGCCGTGGTCCCCCTACGACTCCTTGAAGGACCCCACCGCGAAGAAAACTGCCCCCGACTACAAGCCCGAGACGGAGAAGTTCGTTAAGGACCACGAGAACCGCCTCGAGTCCATGCGTCCAGAGATCGACCGAATCAAGGACAGGATCAAGAGGGGAATGAAGGGAGATCCCGAGGCTCTTCGTGAGATGATCGAATTCGCGGAGGACTCGGATGATCGGGAGACCATCTCATCGTTGGAGGATTTGAAGAAGAAGTTCCATCAAGCCGAGAAGGAGCTGCACATGAACCCGTTCCGTGAGCATCGGTACGATCTCTTCGAGGCAGTTCGCGACCGTCCTGAGCTCCTTGCGCAGCTCTATTTGGATGCGATTCGACGCGGGAAGATTTTGGGTGGGTTTGACCCGAACAAGATGACCGATGGTGACAAGCGTCGGATGGACCCTCAGGGCTGGTTGTTTCCAGATGTTCCCAAGCCAAAGGAGGAAGAGAAGGAAGAGGAGGCGGATGAGGAGCCGGGACCTGTTTGGAGGGATCTTGATGAGATTTTGGGGTTTGAGGAAGAGATGGAATTGAGGAAGTCCGATGATATGGACAGGAGGGAGGATTTTCGTGCAGTTGGAGAGGACAAGGATTCAGGTGGAGAGGGGGAAGATTCGGATACGGGGGGGGAAAAAGAGGAGAAGAAGGACGGGGAGGATTTGGAGGTGGAGGCTGAGTCGGACTCAGCGGAGGAGGAGGGGGAGGGTGATGAGGATGACGAGGAGGATTTCGAGGAGGAGAGGGAACGGTTGGGTCGTTTGACGGGTCTCTCTGAGCCTCAGAACGACGTCGACGGCTTGCCAACGACAGGAGAGGTCCGTGAGAGTATCATGGGCATGGGTTTCTCTTGGGATCAAGCTCAGAAGATGATGACCAACCCGACCTATCTCCAGCAGATGCGGCTTGAAGATCTTCCGCCTGGGGTGACTCAGAGTCAAATTGCACGAATTCTCCTTTTGATAGACCCTAGTTTACCCGTTGCGAAGCGCAAGTCCCCCAAAATAGGTGACCTCGACTACACCGTTGCGAAGCGCGAGCTCCCCGGATTCAACGAAGTCAGGGGGGATGACAACACGCTTAGGCCCCCCACGGGACCTGAGGGCTATGCTGCGAACGTCAACTTCCAGCAGGGGTACGCGCGGTACCTCAAAGAGAAGGGCGGCAGTGACAGCATGGACGAGAGGGCTTTCCTCGAAAAGTTGGGCGAGAGGCCGCCGAAGCCCCTGGTTCACAATGATGGAGACATCATTCGGGATTCTGCAGGCAGGGTTTTCTACGAGAAGGGTCGGGAAGCTGGAAAGGAGAAGCGTGGTGGTGGTGGTGGTATGAGTTCGATCTCAGACGCGATAGAGGAGAAGCGTGATAAGAGCAGGGCGGTTTCGGGAGATGAAGATGAAGTGGAAGATGATGTGGATGTTGACACGATGATGGACGTGTATGAGGGTAGGCCAGACGAGAACCCCCAACATTATCGTGAGATGCCCTGGTCGAAGGATGGTAAGCTCTATCACCTTCCCTCTGGGGAACTGGTTCCTCACCCGAATGCCGAGAGAGAGTATCCGACGGATCCTGATGAGGAGGAGCAAGAAACGAGGGATGATCAGAGGAAACCAAGTGTTCCAACGAACTTGCCAGGAGAGAAGTCTCAGCCGAGTTGGTTCAACGAGGACATCATGGAATTTGGGGACCCGGACTTACGAGAGTATCAGAAGATTATGAAGAAGGCACACAAGCAGTACCCCGACACAATCTGGGTTCCGCCCAAAAAGAAATACGAGAAACTCCTCAAGGGCGAGGCCTACGAAGATTACATGGAGTCCAAGGAAGCTTCGATAGGAAGAGATACTTGGGAGCAGACGGAGGCGATGAATCAAAACAGTGTCTTGCGGAATTGGAATGAGGACGAGGAGGAGGGAGAATCTCCAGACACTGAGGATGAGGAAGAATCATATGACGACTTCGTCCGAGAATGGAAAAATCGCGGGTCTCCAGACATTCCAGGGTTTGTGAAGAAGAGGGACAAGATGTTAGGGGAGATGGTAGATTCGATTGAGGAGATTGAGAGGGAGGCAGACGAAGACGGGTCAGAGGTAGAAGAGAACGAGGAGGAGTATGAGAGTGAACAGGAAGACGACGAGGAGGCGGCGGGAGATCATCCGAGCGAAGACCTGGGAGGATTCGTTAACATTCAGAATTACGGGGTGCCTACCGAGTACGAGAGAAGTGGGTTGTTGGAGAAGCAAGACAGGGAGAGGTCGGGGGGGATGCTTGGGGACAATGTCGAGATGAAAGAAGATGAGGAAGAGGAAGTAGCAGAAGGACTGAAAGAGGATTTAGTGGAGAACATGCTCCCAGCTTCCCGCCCCACTCTGCACGGTAGCTCTGAAGCTCCCGGAGGGACCCTCCCGTTTGACGCCGAGGCCCCCAAAGTTTTCCCGGACTGGACCCCAGGGAAGAAGAAGGCGTCGGCTGAGGAAATTCTCGAGGATGTCGTCCAGACCCTCGGTGCAGATTTGTCCGACGAGAAGCGTGAGCAGATTCGTGAGGATCTCCGAAATTCCCCCTCGTTCAGAGCCGGTGAGGTTCGTTTCGGCAAAGGGGAGATGGAGAGGCAGCTCAAGTGGGATCTTGCTCCCGGGTTGGGCAAAGAGGAGCAGACAGGGGAGCCTGACACCACTCCGATTGAGGAGTTGATGAAAATGGACCGGTCGAAGATGACAACCAATCAGCTGTTACGCCTCCACAATTTCCGCATCACGCAGGCAACAAACCTGAAAGAGTCACAGAGGCGTGTGGAAGTTGCAGGGCGTCAGCTTGACCGTCTCCAACTCTCTGAGCTGAGGGGTATGCAGGAATGGGTGATGGACCACCCGGAGATGGGCACTGAGGAGAAGTCCGGGCTCATGAAGGAGCTCGCCATCCGAATCCGGGAGAGGGAGCGGGAATTGGACGATCAGTTTACGAACCAGAGAGTCCTCGAGGACAACCCTGAAGACTGGTCAGTCAGTCAGCTATGGCTGGAAAGAACGCATGTGTTTCGCTCTTGTCCGCTTTCTTTCACTTTGCGTTTCTTTCCCGTTCTGACAGACGTTAAATCCGAAAGAAAAGAAAAAGTCTCTGAGACCACTGCGGGCAAGGAAATCTATCCAGCCGTCTCCTTCCCGTCTCTCTTCCAAGGCCCTTTCTCTTCCTTCCCTCATTCAAGATCACTCTTGCTCCCTTCGCCTCTGACCCCTCCCTGCCAGGCACGCATGGGGGCCTCCACCTTGTGGGCTAGCTGAAAAGAAATCAACGGTGCCGATGATGAAAGAGAGAATAAATGATGGATGCATGGATGGATGTTCTCTCTCTCTCTCTCTCTCTCTCTCCCTCTCTCTCTCTTCCAAAAAAAAAAACTCATGCAGGTGGGAGCCTGTGCTTCATGGGCAGCTGAGCGCGGTGCTTGACAAAGCGAACGTGTGGAATTTCGTTCCCGAGGGGGTCAACGCCTTTGAACCTGCACCCGAGGAGGACCCCCAGGACGTAAGTCAGTGTAGTTCAGTCCAGTCTAGTACAGCATAGTTGTGCAATCGGGATGTGTTGTACTGACACAGTGACACATGTGGTCTCTTGAACCAGATTGAGACAGATCAGTCGGTCCCTGTGCATATCCCCCCCTGCCCGTCCACCAAACCATCCTCTCTTGCTTCCGGCGCATACTTTTCTTTCTTTTCTTCCTTCTGTTCAAGGGCATTTTCCACAATTTCCTTCCGTCATAGATCCGAGCTCTCTCCTGGACAGAATAGCATGAAAGAAAAATAAACCAATATGCGACTCGCCACAGAGTTTGATTGGGCATTCGAAAATTCGTACTTTTCTTGCCTCTGTTCCTGGTCTGCTCTCGTTGCTCCTGCTCACTTTTCTGCTTCCCTCCTTCCTTCTCCTCCCTCCCTCGTTTGCTTGAATGTTCTTGAAAGCAGATTCGAGAGAGAGGACCCATGGTCACCCCTGACGACTTCAACAAGCCCCAAAGGACCCCGGAGGAAGAGGAGGCACTGGAGAAAAAGCGAAACAGGGGAGGGCTGAAGCTGAGGGGAAATTATATGGACTACCTCTCGCTTGTCACGGGGGTGTCTAAGAAGAGACTGAGGCCGAAGATCGATGCTCTCTCGGAAGAGGAAGAGGCCGCTCTGGTGTACCAGATCAGGTCGGTCACAGAGTTTCTCTTTCCTCCCTTTTTGTCTTTCTCTCTCTCCGTTCTCTCTTTCTGCGCGCGCGCGCGCGTGTGTGTGTGTGTGTGTGTGTGTGTGTGTCTGTTCGTACGTTTGTGGATGGTCTCTGTTCCTGTCCGTGTGCATGTCGGTATGTTTTTGCTTCCGTCCTCGTCTCCAATGACTCGGTCTTCTTTTTTAAGAAAAAAGGAAGTCTGGCCCCCTTCCTCCCTTCTCTCTGCGCATATGTATCTCTTCTCTGATATGCTTTTCCAGCGCGGAATTTTCTCTCACACACTTGCCCGCCCACAGCATCGCCATGGGACAGTTCGATTGTCACTACCATTCTTCATGGCTCGATCTCATCCACTGATGTCATTGGATGCATGAATGGATCAATGAATGAATCACCGCTGAATGAATGAATGAATGAATGAATGAATGAATGAATGAATGAATCTCTGATGCCAACCACGCACAGGTTCGCCATGGGAGAGGTCCACGAGAACCCCGATGAGCTCGCGGTGGCAGAGACTCAGGGAGACTGGCTGAAGCTCAAGCGAGAGGCAGCTGCAGGGAAGAACAGGGACAGCGTGGCCTTCGCTCTCAGAGAGGGGGTCCTGAAGGTCAGACAGAGAGTGGCACACAAGACAGAGACACAGACAGACAGACAGAGAGACAGACAGAGACAGAGACACAGACAGACAGACTATATGGTTTCTTTCGCTCCTCTTCTTCATGAACACAACAGACAGACAGATTTTTTACCCAAACGTTTCGTCGCTTCTTCTGGAACGTCAAATTGACGACCTCATGTGAGGGAACCTCCCGCTCCCTTGTTTTGTTTCCCCGTCTCTTCGTTCGTTCGAGGAAGCAGATGCGTACGGGTGGAGCGGCTATCATCCGACCTGTCCCTTGTCAGATGTTGGACACTAACTCCCGGCATGCATCTATCTTCTCATGATTGATTGTTTCGATGGCCCTCTCTGTTCTGCGTGCGTCCAGGTCAAGCGAGAGCGTGCGGCCCTCAAGGCCGTGCGTGAGGCCGCGAAAGCCGCGAAGGCAGCTGGCCGGACTTTCACGAAGGACGAGGCCGCTGCCGTGCGAGCAGATCACATCCTGAAGATTACCCAGGAGATCGCCAGAGAGCATGACGAGCTGTTCAAAGGCTACTCTGCCAAACAGGTGGCGGACGATCAGATCAAGGCCCTGGAGGATATCGGTATGAAGGGACTCGCCACAACGATCAAGAGCATCCGAGTCCACTCACACCCGAAGAAGAAGCAGAAAGACCCCCAGACTCCCATGGTCAAGCCTGAGGATATTGTCAGACAGACAGGGTATGTGATCACTGCCAACCGTTTGGTTCGTTATCTGCTCTCGGAGCAGAAGAAGGAGGAGACAGGGAAGATCCCCAAGGGCTCTGGAGGTTCTCTATCCCAATTCAGGTATGAGGACATTCCGTATCTCCGAAAGTGTGGGGTCGATATCTTCAACGCCCTGTTGAAGGATTGCCAAACCGATGATCACCGTGAGTTGGTCCTTCAGGCTGTGAAGAAGGAGAGGGAGGTCGATGCGAAGATCCTCGAGGCCTCCTGGTCATTTGATCCCGAGAATGACGCCATCCCGACAGAACCCCCCAGCAAGGAAGAAGTCGATAAGATGCTCTCTGTGGCTTCCAAGTCCATTGCAGATCTGGATGCTGCGCTTGCGGCAGAGAAGCAGGCGGCTGCAGAGGCAGCGGAGGCAGCCGCTGCAGAGGGAGGGGAGGAAGCGTCGGAGGAGGAAGAGAAGGGCGAAGATGCGGAGGGAGAGGAAGGGGCAGCCCCCCCGGTGAAGCTCTCTCGTTTCGAGAAGTTCAAGATGGACCCCATCAATCGGTGGAGATTCGATCGTCAGTCTTTTTTTTTTCTCTCTTTTTCTTTTCCCCATCGCCTATGTGTATACCTCTGTATTTCGTTTTTGTGAAAAGCTCCCTTCGTCGCCTCTTGTTGCCTTTCCTTCTGCTTCGAATCCAATGCCTCTCCTGCTGTATTCCCTTTACCGCCACGAAAGCTTTCCTGGCCTCTTTCTTTCTTTCTTTCTTTCTGTTTTTTTTCTGTCCTCTCTGCAACGATGGCACGAGGGTCGGCCATGCAGCATGCCTCATCTATCACGACTTTGCTTGAGTGAGATGCAAGGGCAGAAAGAAAATCTGCCAATCATGCTTCGATAGAATTTGATGTGATCTGATCTGATGCGAGAGGGTGCATGGGGGGATTGTTTCTTTCTGCATGCAGAAAGGGCCCAGTGGGGCGAGGGCTTCGATGACGAGGAGCACTTGAAGGCAGAGAACGATCTGATCAACCAGCAGATCGGAGACGCAGACGTGACGAAGTGGGTGGGCATGACTGGAGACACGCGCATCTTCAACAGGAGGGGCCAAGACGTGAGTCCGTTCTTTTGTGATTGATTTGCCTCTTTGGCAGGTTGTTCATTTTCTTTTTGTTGCTGCTCGTCTCTCTCTCTCTCTCTCTCTTTGTCTGTCTCTCTCTCTCTCTCTGCGCGTCTCTCTTTCAGTTGGAGGGGGCATGGACGGGGAACTGCTTTCACTCGACCTGCAGGCGTTTGTTTCGGGTTTTTTTTTTTCATCTCTTTGGGGATGTCGAAAGAATCTTCATTGCCTCCCGCTAAGCTGTACGTACTCGAGTTTTTGGTTTCTTTCTGCTTTTGTCTGTGACTGAAGAGGCTCTCCGTCTGTCTTGCATGCATCTCACAAGTCTGCCGATAAGGGTCTCGGAGTTTTGTTTCGTTTTTTTCTGTTTGTGTCTATGAAGCCACTTTCGCTCCTCTCGTTCTCTCTTTCTCCGCAATCCTTCCTCCTGCCCGATTTTTTGCGTCCCTGAATTTTCTCTCTTCTCTGTCTGAATTGTCTTGCGTGTCTCTCCATATGGCGGCAGGACAAGGACAAGGAGTGGGAGACTCCCTTCGACGATCCGGGAAGTATTGGCAGGGGTAGCTCATGGAGACCCGATTGGGACATAGGGTGGGGGGATTTTGAGGATGAGATCGGAATCGGTGAGGAGCTGCCTGGAGGGGCGGGGCCTGTCGAGCAAGCAGAGGCAGAACTCGAGTACAAATATGGACGCCATCTGACCGACATCGACCTGTCAGTGCTCTCTTTCTTTGTTTTTTGTTTCTTTCTTTCTTGCTCTCTCTCTCTCTCTCTCTCTCTCTCTGCCTTTCTTTCACAGACACACACACACACACACACATCCCCTTTGCGTGCGTCAAATTTGTCTGTCTGTCTGTTTCCTTTTCATCCTTCGTTTTCTTTCCCTTTCCCGCCCGTACAGTGCAGTCTCGCTCTCTTTTCTGTGTCCGAGCCCGCCCCCTGTCTCACAGTTTCTACCTTAGTGCACATGTTGCTTTTCGAGTTGACGATTTCACACGGGCCTTTTCTCTTGTGGGCCTGTCAGTCGGTCTGGCCTGACACAATGTGAACGAATGTTTTCGTCTTTCGTCTTCGAGGTCCTTTTCTTTGGATGATGAAGGACGCAAGGTCCTCCCTCTCTCTCTGTTTTTTTTTTTTTCTTTCTTCACCTTCCGTCCTTTCCTGTGCTCTGCTGCTTCTGCTTTGGCTTCGCTGCTGCAGCGTCTACGCTTCGAACGACTACCAGCAACAGCTTCGCTTGGGGAAGGAAAAGTTCCAAAGGCTCAAGAAGCTGTTCGATCGAAGATACGGCCAGGTAAGTCGCCTAGGCGACTGCGCGGATTCAACTTTCTTTGACCGACCCCTTCAATTCAATCCCATTGGTAGAAAGAAGGTGATGGTTCAGCGGAAGCGACCTGACTGCCTGACTGCCTGCTGGGGGGGGCGGAATGCCAACAGGGAAGGCCGATTGAGAAAAGGATCAGAAAGAAAGAAAGAATGCCGCTCCTCTCCTGCCTGCGTTGCCTTACTTTGTCCCTCTCGTTTTTTAGAGGACGGAGAGAAACAAGACAAAGCAAGGGCAAAAGCAAACAACCGTACAAAACAACACATCAGATTGATTCCTTGTAATTGATTCCTTGATTTTGTATGTACCCAGTAAACACTCCTGTAATACAGAGTAATACTGATAGGCAACGCTGCAGAAACAGGAGAGATAAAAATAGAAGAGAGACGGATGGAGAGTTTCGAAAGCGTTAGGGTCCTTTCGGTGCCCGTGATTTCTGTGATTTCTTTTTTCGTGCACGGCACATTCTTAACTCAGTCTTCTGTGCCTCTCTCTTCCTCCCTTCCACCTCCCTCCCCTTAGAGATCCTCTCGTTTCTCGTTTCTATCCACCGACCTTTGCTATCCACACGTTCCTTTTCTTCTTTTCCGTCTCCTTGCAGTTGGTTCCCCTCTACGCCTACGACTTGAACTTCCAGAGTCAGTTGGCGCAAATAAACAAGGGATGGAATGGGATGGGTTCAAACGGGGAGAGGGAGGTACTCGCAGAATACGCGTTTCTCGTTCGCCTTTCTTCCATTCAGGTGCTGTTTCTCTTCTACGAAAAGCTGCTGCATTGAATGAATCAATGGACACATATGCAAACCAAATGACTGCAGAGTTGTCGAAGGAGCAGCAGTACGAATTGATGGACAACTCCGACCCCGCTGCCGTCAGAAGGGACCTGATCTTCTACAGGAACGCCCTCGTCAGACACTACGGAAAGGCCGCAAAGGGACACCCGAAAGTGTTCGGTCAGTCAGGAAGCTCACCGCTTTTTCTATCGCTCTTTCTATGTGTGCGTACCTGCCTGCCTGCGTGCTTGCCTCTCTGCCTGTCTAAGTGTCGAAGCGCGTGAGTTCCAGCGTGGGTTTTCTGTCCATTTTTTTCAAAGAAGAGCTGCACTAAGACCTATTCCTTCTCATGAAAGCCTCCCTGCCTGCCTGCCTGCGTTGCTGTGTCCTGACTGGCTGGCTGACTGTGTTGCATGTATGGATTGGCGGCATTGCTTGCATTGCAGCTCTGATTCGTGAGGTCGAGGCCGTTGTAGACCGTCTTGACGTGGTCTGTCAGTACGTGGATGAGGTCGAGAGGCTGGTCCCCTTCCACCCATACGACTTGGCGACATTCGGCAGGGACCAGTACGAGCTGATCACCCCGACACTCCCTTGGTCTCTGCAACAGATCCAGGAGTATGGGTGAGTCAGTGTGTGGGTGAGGGGTGTTTGTTTTCAAAAGGGGTGGGACGGAGAGATGAAATAAGAGGGAGCGATACGTTCCATCTTGCGTGGGGTTTTCGGAGTGAATGTTTTTTTTGTGCACTGTCTCTTTCTGCTGTCTGCGTGCTTTACACTTTCTGTGCATCGCGTCTGGCAAATCTTCTTCCCTTTTCCTCTCCGATTTCCGTTGGAGCCTTTGCGAAACTTTCTCTTTTGTGATTGATCACCACTTTCCGGTCGCCCGCGTTCTTTGGGCAGCTGCAAGAAAGAGAAGAGCAGGAGTGTTTTCCTTCGTCCACCATCTAGTCGCCGTTGCAGAACGTCCGCACTCTGCTGACGTCTCTCTTCCCTTTTTTGTGTGTTCACTTAATTGGTTTGCCCCGATACCCCGTCATGACTGGCTGGCTCAACCAATCATCGTACCTCCCTTTGATTTGGGTTTTGCTTTCAGGATGAAGACCGGAAGGGACTTGGGTGCTGCCGGTTTCTGGGAGAGCCCGGAGAGGCCGGATCTCCACTACGAGAGTTGGGATGAATACATCCAGAGAAGAGTAGCCGAGAACGAGTATGCCGCCTCGGAGGCTGCAGAGGACCTCGAGACTAAATTCCCTATGGACCTCTGGAAGACCCCGGTGGACGAGATCTTTGGCCGAAAGCCGCGCAACTACACCGAGCTTGCACTGCAGGCAGCTTCAGCACCATCCGACGGAGAGGAGGGGGAAGATAAGGACCAGAAGATGAATTTCCCCATCAGAGTCACGTACGAAAAGCTTCCAGAGATCGAGGAGGAAGAGGTTACTGTTGATGAAGGAGACGACCTGGAGCCCATCACGGACGCTGACCCCATTCCTCTCCTTCCAAGGACGCAGCGTGACTTCCAAGTACGAGACCACTTCCTCCAGCAGGTCATGGAGAGCGGAGGGGAGTTCAATGACATGATCAAAAAGGTCCATGAGCTCTCCCCTACGGAGGAGGACCAGATCGCTGCAGCGAAAATTCAGGAGCAGGAGGAATTCTTTGACACGAAGAACTGGGAACCCGAGATTGCAGATCCATTCTTCGAGGTCAGTCAGTCAGTCAGTCAGTCAATCAATTAGTGAGTCAGTCAGTCAAAGAGGCTCCTCACTCCCTCCCTCCCTCCCTCCCTCCCTCTTTCCTTCCCTCTATCCTTCCCTCCCTCTCTCTGTCTCGTATTCGTCCGTGGGTTTCGTTGATTGGAAATACCACTTTTTGTGTTGTTGTGAGACTCGAAGAATCAAATCGAAGTTTTTGGTTCGTTGAGTTGGGTGATGCCCCTGGCGGGATGGCGTGTTGGGACTGTGCGCATGCGGGAGGGGTGGTGTGGCTGCCGATTTCTGTGTGGCTTTTTCTCTATTGCCTGTGTTTGTCTCTCCCCTGAAAATTGGCATCCTGATTGTCGTCCTGTTGCGTTCTGCTAGCGTTTCCTTGGATGCGCAGAGGGTGTTGGAGTTAGTTGCGCTCTTATGGAACATGACTTGATGCATGCGCATGTGTACACCTGTGTGTGTGTGCGTGTGTGTGCAGGAGAGAGAGGTGGACATGAACCTGATCAAAGAGGCCCGCCGGCTGAAGGAGCGCCGTCGTCGAAAGACTCACGACGTCGGGCTGGCTGCGGCCGTTGAGGGTTTGGGTGATTTGGTAGACACCGGGTTCAACAACAAGGAGGAGGAGACTGCGGCGTGGCAGAAGGAGCTGAAGGAAGCGGCTGGCGTTTTGGAGAAACAGCTGCAGGAGCCTGGGTTGGATGCAGAGGAACGTTCCTCCATTGAGGGTAATCTGGAATTCGTGTTGATGCAGAGTGAGAAGATCCAACAGGAACTCGCCGCTTTCTCTGGCTGGATGCCCGATATCAGAGAGCAGCTCCGTCGCGCTCGCATTATCATTGAGGACCCTTTCGCCTTTGCTGACGAGCTTGCGGAAGTAACGGATGCGAGAGCGCGAGAGAGGGCCTTGAGAAAGGCGCGCAGGGAGGCGATGCTGAGGGCGTTCAAGAGAGTGAAGGGCGAAATCGAGGAGAGAACCTCTCAGGTCCGTCCGTCTGTGCACCGAGTGAAGAAGGAAGAAATGGAAAAGAATGAACAAACAAGTGAATGATCGGGAAGGGGGGAGGGGTCACGCTGTGTTGGCCCTTTGTCTCTTCCCTACCATTTTGCTTGATGGATTTCATAATCTGGCTGCTGATTCTCTCCTCCACTTCTATTCTATGTTGTTGCCCCTCTCCTTCAGCTGAGTGATCTATCTGGCCTCTCTCCCGCCCTGTCTTCTTGCTGTAACGAGCTCTTCTCTTCCCTTCCTGCATGCCGGAAGTTTTCCTTCCTTCCCGTGAACTGATTGCCTTTCATTTCCCTTGATTGCCCTGTCTGCTTTCGTTTTGTCCCTCCCGATTTTTGTGCGTGCAGGAAGAGAGCGCTGGCGCGAAGGAGATCGAGGAGGCCGAGAAGTGGAAAGCCCCTCCCCTGGAGAGTCAACAGATTGACGTCAAGTGGAAGTCTGCAAAGACAGGCAAAGTCCTGCAGGGCGCATGGGAACCCTCAGACCTCCGCAGACTCAGGGGAAGAAAGCCCGAGAGACTCCCCAAAGACGTCAGTCGGTCAGGCAATTATGCGGCCGGTGTCTTGTATTCATCTGTGCCTTCCTCCTATGGAGGGGGAGCTTGAGTTGCAGGGGCTGGTTTCGGTTTTTCTCTCTGTATGTTGTGTCGACACTTTCTCTCGCTACAGGGTGGGCAGGCAAGGTGTTTGCGTTGAAACTTCATCTTTTGTTGTGGCGTCATCCGCTTTTGCTTTCACACTCACATGCGGTGACGCTCAACATCAACAGCATTCTCACTCAGGACAGTTGACTTTTGTCTCGCTGCCTAAACATCTGTCTCTCTGTATCACTTTGACTTCGGCAAAAGCACGTTTTCTCTCTCTGTCCATCTGTGTGCCTGTAGTTGTGTTTGTGCGAATCTGTCCCCTTCCCACGTGTATTTGTGTTCACGCATCTGTACAGGTTCGTGAGTACGCAGAGAACCTGAAGGAGATCGAGTCAGGGGTGGCTGAGATGCGCAAGCTTCGTTCTCAGTTGGAGGCGCAGGCTGACGAGAACTTCGAGCACATGAAAAAAGAGGGCCTTTTCCCTGCCAACGAGACTCTGGACTCTTTCTACGATGCCATGCCTCGCGTTTCGGGAACTGCCGAAAGTTCCCTTCCCGAGGGGGTGACTGAATTCGAAGATGAACTGGACGCCGTTGAGGCTGCTAACACCGGCAGTGACTACGGACCGCTCGATGAAGAGATGGAACGTCTCGCCCGCAAGCAGCAGCATGAATTGACTTTCCTCGAGCAGCAGGAGCTCAGCAAGTACATCCGTGCTCGCAAGGCTCTGGCCTTGATGGAGGCTCTGAACCTGGCCACAGACATTCTGAGGGTCCAGGATCAGGTCTGGAAACAGATGGCTCTTCTTCTTCGTCTGCTCGGTGCAGACGCGGCAGGCCGGTGTAAGAACCCCGCAAAGAAGAAGGAGTACTGGAGGATTCTGCCGCAGCTGGAGGAGGATATTGACGATTTGGCTGTCATCTCCAAGGGCTACGTGGTCGATCAGGTCAACCGGAAATTCACCACGGTGACTCCCATCGCGCATTCCTTCAACGCTCGTGATTTGCTGAAAACTCTCCGTGTGTATATCCAGGAAGACGGACTGGAGAATGAGGCACTCACCCGATGGTTCGAGATTGCGGAGAGTCTTCCTGTTCAGGAAAGCCCTCTGAATCTGATTTCTGACCTGAAGACCGCAATTCCGAATCTCAGAAAGATGAAAGAGTCACTCACTGAGTCGACTCTCACGGAGCTGACGGAGGCGGCATCCGAAGCCCTCACGGGGCCCGCCACCCAACTCCGAGACTTCCTTCGCTTCGCCGCTGTCTTCAAAGAGTTCCTCCGAGAGAATTCCGATCAAGATCTCTCGCCTTTCGGAATGATCGAGGAGCGACTGGAGAAGGTGATGAAAACTGCCGTTCGGGACCGTTTCTATCGAAATCGCCTCGCTGTTCTGCAGTGGTTGGCTGAGTTTGAGGAAAATCAAGAGTTCGTCAAAGAGAAACTGGAGCAAATGGGTCTTCCATCCGACCCGAAGACCATCGCCCCGATTCCTCCTGCCTCCTCGAACCCCACTTTCGTCCAAGAGGTTCAGGATATTGCCGATCAATTGGCCAGACTGAGAGAGTCAGGCAGGATGATCACCGCTTCCCAGCAGGCGAGGCTGAACAACCTCATCTTCCCCGCGTCTCGATACGACCGGATTACCGACTTCTTCAAGACCGAGTGGTCTCAGTTCAACGAGACCTTCACGCAGGAGGTGAAGGATGACGAGGCTTGGTACGCTGAGGTGAACGAGAAGATCCGCACTGTGCACGGCGCCCAGGCCTGGGTGAGTGAGCAGATCGGACGTATGCGGAAGGACGATGTGAAAGCGAACGTGGATGCGATGAAGCAGGTTGATCTGGAGACCCTCTGGGCAGGGGGAGGGGATTTGGACGAGGCTCAGATCCACGCCATCAGTCCGTACATCCACAGGATTGCCATGTTGGACAAGAGACTGGCGCAATTTGACTCCGAGGCCGAGGCCACTAAGGACTATTCCTCCGACGTCACCGCGGGACTGCGAACTCCCGACAAGGGCCAGAAGGAGGAATCGATGAAATGGGAAGAGCAGGAGAAGAGGAAGATCTCCCATATCCTTGCCACCGCCGTCAACGACCCTGTTGAATACGCGAAAGCCCAGTGCCCTTCTTTGATCGGCTCCGACTTCCTCCGTCAGTTGATGGACGCCACCGAGGACGACGTTGAGGATCTCGTTGAGTTGAAGGACAAGACCAGCAGACTCGCACATGAACTCCTGACGGAAATCAGACTGCGCAAGTTCGTTGCTGATGCCCTGGGTAATCGTGAGATCGACGTGAAGAAACTGTTCATGCAGGAGAAGCTGCAGACTCTTTCTGCGACTGCACGGAAGCTCGTGAAGAAGCGTCTGGCGAGGATGCGCGTGGTCCATGAGGGTATGCAGAAGGACGGCATCCTGGAGAAGCTGGAAGCTGACCCTGAAGGATTCAAGAAGGAGTTGGAGAGGGCGGCCTCGATCGGGACCCGAGTCGGCACTTCCTCCGATGTTTTTGCAGCAGCCGTGTCTGAGAAGCTGTCAGAGTCAGTCCGAAAGGCAGGCGGGCAGGTTGGCAATGGAAGAAGGAAAGGTAGAAGGACTTTTTTGTCCATAGGCTTGCTTCTTTCTTCACTCAGACCGCCTTCTTTCGTTTTTGATGAAGTGAAGTTGAGAGTGCAGAATGCTCTTTTGAGACGGTGTCGTGGTGCCTTCTATTTCCCTCTCTTTTACGTCATCACTGTTTCTCTTTCAGTCCTCTCGCGTATCTCTTCTTGTCTCGATCCTTCTGTTAGTACAGGTGCGCCCAATTGATGCAATCAATTGTCTGTTGGTCTCTTTTTCTTCTCTCCTTCTGTTTGTGCAGATGGAACGAGTGCGCCGAGTTCGTTTCCGCCCTGACCGACCAGACTCCTCAGGAGGTAACCAACTTTGTGGTGAGTGAGTGCAAGAAACCCGACGCAGCGTCCCTTGACGATTCCTGGGTGAAGCTTGTGAGGGAGAAGGTCATTGATGCCCCCACCGTTTCCTCTTCCAGTGCGTTGGAGGATGTCAGAGGGTCTCCCGAGAAAATGCAGCTTCTCCTCAAGAACGCGCAGGTCGAGGCAGACGACACGCCCTATCAGAGGTCCGTCCGTCAATGCCTGCCTGCTTGGCTGGCTACATGCATGAGCGTGTGTGTATGTGCTGGGTTGACTCTGGTGTCAGATAATATGAGGGAAATGTGTCCGTTACTTCTTACAGCTGCCTGCAGTTTAAATTGAAGCAGGGTGTGCCTTGTCTGTCTGAGAGGGAGATCAGGAGAGTTGATCAGATCTGCAGCTCCACTCTGCTCGTTGTCCTTTTTTTCTCCAGCCGTGTGAGGTCGAAGCAATGAAGACTTTTTTGTTTGAAGGCTCGTTAGAATTTATGTGTCTGTAGCTGCATGGGTGTTTCCTTCCTCCTGTTGCCCTGCATGTGTGTGCGTGAATATGCATATATGTATGTATGTGTGTGTGTGTGTGTGTGCGTGCAGTCAAACCGCGATGTTTGAAGTCCTGCGAAACGAGGGCGACCAGTTGATTGAGGGCACAGAGAAGTGGGTGGAGGGCACTGGCGGGCTTTCCGCCTTCCTCGAGTCTCCTCTTTGGCGTGAGGTCAAGTCGTTGCAGACGGACGTCTCTGGAGTCCTGGATCTCGAGCGGGAGAGGGAGGAGATCACCGAGGCCATCAAAACGTGTGACGAGACTCTGCGGAGGATTTACGCAGTCAACTACGACAAGGAGACCAAGAAGGACGACAAAAAGGAGTTCTTCACTCTCCTTGGTGTCCTGAAGAAACAGCACGCAGAGGTGCGCCAGCGTGTGATCGACTACAGACAGAAGGCGCGTGCCTATGGTCCCGGTAACGTGAATGATGTCGTCTTCGAGAACTGGGCTTCGGGTGCTTTGAACATGGACGGCGACAAGCTGGAGCAGTTGATGGATCAGATCTTCGCACTGTCCAGCGAGAAACGAGCGATTGTCGAGTCAGTCCGCCCCCCCGCCCCGTCTTTCTCCTCCTTGTTCCGAGTTTTTTTACCTCAGCACTGCAGACAAAGAAAGAGCTGTGGCATCCGGACTTCCTGCCTGCCTGCCTGCTTGCCTCTGTGTCTCCAACAAATTCCCCGTTCTTGCCTGCCTCCACTTCTCTGTCTGCGCCTGCGCTGGTCTCGTTCTCGCTGCTTCCCCTTTTTCTCTGCACATCGGAGTGCTTGTGTATGTGGAGACATGCAGACCGTTGCTTGGTTGACGCACTGCCTGACTGACTACTGTCTTTGTTGGTCTCTCTCCTCCTCACTGTCTGCAGAGCTCGCGACCAGGCACTCAGAACGAAGACTGAGTCCACAGACGAGGAGATTGACCTCCGTGCAAAGAACTTTGAGTTGATCAATGAAGTCGAGAAGTTGATCTTCCAGTTCGAGAGGGAGCACGGGGGATGCGGGTCGAAGGAAGAGTTTGCCGAATTTGCTGCTCCCAAGATGAACGTCACGGTCAACGAGATGTATGGGGTCAGTCAGTCAGTTGGGCGGCTCTGTCTTTCTCTCCTTTCCCTCGATCGTCTCCATGTGGCAGCAAAGTCTTCCTTCGTCTGTGTGGAGGAGTGAGCAGACAGACAGGTGGAGAGTGCGCTCAGCCCCTTTCTGCCTTTGGCTTCCTTCGAGGGTGGGGGGGTGACTGCAGCAAAGAAGAAGCCAGAAAGAGGCACTAAAGAAGGGCTCTATTGAATTTTTGTTTGCGCCATGCCTCACTCTTCGTCTCTTGTAAACTTTATCATTGTGTTTGTGTTTGCAGATCATCACGTACATCGAGCGCCAGGTTGCTGCTGAGAAGGAACTGGAAGAGGACCTGAAGGTCTTCAAGGGGCCCGAAGAGAATCTCCAGGCGAATTTGATGAAGAAGATTGTCCGTCAGTCAGTCAGTCAGTCAGATCAGAAAGGTAAAGGCGTCCTTTCCGTCCGGGTTTAAGCCAAACGTTCTGTTTCTCTCTCGGCATCGATGTTTTTTCCCTCGTTCCTTTCTGCCAATGTGAGTCCAAAGACTAGACCAAGTGTTCAACGCCAAAGAAGAACTGTCTGTACGCTTTCCTGGTCATCTTCAGATCTCTTTCTCGCTCTTTTTTGGGCTCTTTTCTTTTCTTCTCCCCATTCCCTTGATTGATGCAGACGGAGCAAGAAATCGGAGAGGCCGACTCAGCGAAAATCGACCTGATGGACTCCGAGAGGGGCAGGTTCATGTTCAAGGACCTCAAACTCGGTGACCCCCGAGACAAGGCGGTCTGTCTGTTTGTCTGTTCTCTCTGTTCTCTCTTCCCCATGCACCTGCTTGGCTCTTCCTTCCGTCGCTTTCCTTCCTGTCTCCTCGTGTTGTGCGCTCTGGCTTTTTTGTGCTTGCAGTCGTTCAGTCTTCTGCTCTTTCTGCCTTCTGCTTTTGTCCCCCCCGGGTGGCCAGCAACGCTTCGGAGAAGGCAAAGAAAGGAGAGCAAAAAAGTCTCTCCGAAGTAACGCGGTTTCGCCAACTGACTGTCCCTCCACTTTGTGCCTCGTTTTGTTCCTCTATCAATTCTTTTTTCCTTCTTCCTTCCTTCCTTCAGGGCCAAGAGGCGTGGGAGGAGATGTTCAGAGTCGTGCGGGCGCACACTGACTCTGACGAGGAGGCAGCGGACATCATCCAGGGAGGAGAGGACAGGAAGGGCATTCTCCGTAAGGTCATAGGAGTGAACAAGGACGCCTTCGTTGCACCCAATGAAGAGGAAGACCCCGAGAAGCAGATCGGCTTCACGCCCTACGTGCAGGGGTGGGTGGGTGGGGGGGTGTGAGGTTTTTCTTTTTACTGTGTTGAAATCTCTCTGGAAGCCATTGCTTTCCTCTGTGCTTCCTTTTGGGGAAGAGTTTTCAAGTTTGAGAAGGCTGCTTTGGCTCTGCGTCCTTTTGTTCCCTCCAGCTTTTGGAACTTCTGAGCATTCCCTTCACTCCAGACCCTTCCTGTTTTTTTTTTTTTGCAAATCCAGCCAGGCTTCTGCAGAGTCACACCACATCTCCTCAAAGTCGATTGATTGATTAGTGGATGATGGATGGCGCTTTATTGATGATTGAGAACGAAACAAACCGCTCATCGAGCGAAAATAGAAACAAACGGAAAGATCATTAAATGACTGAAAGAACCTAAGCGTCGTCTTCCATCCATCCCTCCCTCCGTGCAAGCATGCATGCAGGTACTCAACCAGGAGCGCGGCTCAGAAGCATACCCGTTTGTTCCTTCGAAAGAACGAGAGGGTGATCGAGCAGATGCGCGTGATGGGCAAGGACGATGCGGAGATTGTGGAATGGATTCACCAGCAATTCCAGGTGGGTCGGGTGGGGTGAGGGGGATTTCTTCATTCGGTTGATTGAATGGGCTTTTGTGTTCTTTCTTTCTTTGTGCTGGTTGTCGGGGACCTTTCGTTTCTCTGTTTTTGTGACTTTCCTTCCGCCTTTTGGTCATGTCCATTTGGGTTTCTTTCAGAAAAAGGAAGAGTTTCAAGGTCAGCGGTCAAGGGGAGGTACGACCAAATCTCTCATCTTGGTGAGCAGAAAAAATGAGGAAGAGACCCGAGGAAGACACCAAAGAATCTGTTTGGCTGAAGGTTTTTACAGAAAGCCGCAACTGTAGGATGATCGATCCACTCTCCATCACATGCTCTCTCTGCGTAGTATTTCGGGAACCTTCTCTTTCGCTTTGCCTCTTCATCAGAATTCCCCCCCACCCCCATGTGTGTGCTCTGTCCCTTCCTTCCATCTTTTTCTTTTGCCTTCAGAACGAGCACGAGAAGGCCGGAGGGACGGGCGTGTTCAGTGAAGTCTACGAAGACCTCTCCCTTGCCGACGAAGCCAGGATGACCGAGGAGGAAGCGGATCTCTACCGCTTTGCCTTTGCCTCCACGATGTTCAAGCTCAAGTTCCCCGACGGATATCCCGATGCGTCCTCGAGGCTCTCCAAGTTGGAGTATGAGGTCGCTCAGTTCAACTGGGCTGAAGCGATGGCTGCTGAGCTGAAGAAGTTCAACAAGTTCCTCCGTGCCAAGCTCGAGGACAAGGTTCTCAAGGGCACCGTCCAAGCAGAGCATCTCGGAGATTGGGAGACGGAGCTCCGAATCAGAAGAGAAGTCGCTGGTAAGAAGGAGCAGAGGGGTCTGGCTGAAGTGGAGGATGCGCTCTACGCAGAGTTGCAAGGAAAGCTGCCCGAGGGCGACTATGTGGAGAGAGAGACAGCGAGACGCCAGGGTGAGTACTCGGCGAATTTCGTCTTCGACTACGATGAGGATCCCCAAAACTACAGCGAGGCCGACAGAGAGGTGTACGAGGAAACTGTTCTGGTCACAGCGCTGCCCTACGATTTCGAGAACGCCTCCGATGAAGATCGCGCGGCACTTTGCGGGAAGGTTGAGGGCAGAAGCCGCTTGGCATCTCAGATCAAGGCGAAGCTTCGCAGTGCTCTTCTCGACTCTATCCGTCCTCAGATCGAGCAGATTGTGGATGCCAAGGTCAAGGCCGACGCCTCGATTGCCGAGGGCGACAAAGAGTCCACGAAGGTACTCTGGACCGAGCTCACAGTCCAGTCGGCTTCTGAATTGATGGATGGGGTCCTCTCGGACACGAGCCACAAGTGTGCGATCGCAAGGATGAGCGAGGACGATCAGAAGCAAATCCTCTCAGCCCGAATCGAGAAGGCGATGGATCTCGCGGCCCTTGTCGGTGAGGCCTTCGACGTCGCAGCCAAGTCCCTCCATGCTGCTGTCGATGCGCTGACGCCTGAGCAGATTGAGAAAACTGGGAAGACGAAGGAGCAGCTTCACCGCGAGGCTGAGGCTCGGGCTCGAGACGAGAGGTTCCAGAATTTCGTCGCTTCTTCATTCAAGGGAGATAGCGCCTCTGTATGGTCAGTCAGTCAGGAAAACAAATAGGCAGGCAGACAATGGTGATGCGAGCTGTGTTGCGGCTGCGATTCCTCTTGGAGGGCTAAGAGAAGTGTGTATGGGTTCACTACTTGGTTTTTTTTAGTATCCGACCTCTCTCAGACTTACTTTGTTAGCTGTCTGCCTCACTTACTTTATAAATTGATTTTCTTTCTTTCGGTCTTGAAAAGCAGATCGTCTAGCTCTCTACGTGTCCACCTTTCCTCTGCATATTCAGCTTTTGCTCTTTCTTCTCGACGCTGATCTCTCTGTCGGTGTGCCTGTTTGCCTATCGTGTTTCTTTCTTCACGCGCTCTTTTCCTCTCTGTCGACAGGCTGGCCGTTCTTTCTTCCTTTCGTTCTTACTTTCTGTGTCTGTTGCTCCGGAAAAGAGGAAGGGAGAGCTCTAGCCAGAGATAAACAAACAAATATGAACCACCTTCCTTCCTGTCTGTGCATGCAGGTCTCTCCCCGGCTCTCTGGCCTCGATTGAGTCGATGGAGCTGCGGAAGAAGCTGGAAGGCGAGGAGAAGGAGAAGGCCGAATTCTTCCACGAGCACTACAAGCGCGACCGAGAGCTTCACGGCCTAGACCGGAAGACTGTGGAGGAGTTGTTGGAGGAGAGATGGAAGATCGAGCAGATTCTTGAGGGCAAGGACGAAAAACCAGCCACGGTCGCGTCTATTCTCGAACACGATCAGAGGGTGGCAGATTTGAGTCGAAAGCGCTATGAGATGGCTCTCCGCGCTGTCAAATCCCTCTCAGAGGACGATTACATCAAGGAACTCGAGAAGCAAGCCCTCGACCCTTCTTCCCCTATCACCCCGCTGGATGTCGAGCTGGAGAAGAGGGCGCGTGCCGAGATCCACGGATTGGCGTCTCTGCAAGTGCACAGATACGGCCAGCCTGTCCATGCAATGGTGGAGGCTGACATTGAGGCCCTCCCCATCGGCACCTACGAGAAAGACCTCCTCAGAGGCATCGTCAACGACCCCAGCCGCATCCCTGTGTCAAAACAGGATGCAAAGAAGAAGGCAGACCGGGCACTGCAGAAGCAGGCGGAGGAGAATCAGGAAGAGCTCGAATCCTTTGAGGCAGAGCTCAGAGAAGCAGGGAAGTCTGATCAGGAGATTGAGGATGCTCTAAAGGACTTCAAGGCCGATATGGCATCCCTCTCCTCCAAGAAGGGCATCATACAGATGGTCGATCTGTTGACCTCCGCGATGCCCTCGTCCTCCATTGCCAATAGAGTGGCCGACGCTGGCAAGATGATTGTCGCCGACATCAACAACCGTTGGCTTGCCACAGTAATGGACGACGGAGCCCGACAGCAGCTGCGGTCGATGATGTTCCTGGAGTCTCTGGGTGTGGATCTCGACAAGGCGCTTTACCTCTTCAATGAAAAAGCTACTCAAGGTCAGTCACTCAGTCTGCAACTGGGTGGGTGGGGTGAGGGTGGCTTGTCTGTCCTTTCGCATTTCCTTGAAGAAGCTTCTGTTGAAATTGGACAACAAATTGACCTTAGCACGAGGACTTTCTGGGTCTCCTCTGATAAGAAAGCGTTTTCTGCGCCTTGTCTGTGCCAGCAAGGTTTGCTCATGTCTGCCTCGTTTGTTTTTCCTTCGTTTTTCCCTTTCTTTTTATTCTCACCCGGAGGGTCGCCACTTCGTTTTGCCCGACTAGACAGTAAGCTTTCATTTCCTCTTTGCCTGCCTGCCTTCCTGTGTATCACCTGCAGGGGCCTCTCGGTCGAAGCGCGCGAAGATGGCAGAGACGATGGTGGCCGGTCATGAGAAGAAAATCGGGCAGGGCAGACTTCCTCAGGATGAGCGTGTGAAACTCCTGAGAGAGACGGAGAAGGCCCTCGTTCCGATGCTGAAGAGCCCCAAGCAGACTCTCGACCTTTTGCGCAGGGGAGGAAGGGAGCCCATCGTCGAAGAGCTGTTTGAGAAGGGTCTGGCTATCGAGGCTACCAAATTGGTTCTGGGTCAGAAGGTCATCTCTGACCTCACACCTGAACAGCGAACCGAGCTCTACTCCCAGCCGGACAAGAAGTCCTTTGCCCGTTACCTGGACGATGCCTTGAAGCTCTCTTCGACCATTGAGGAAGAGGAGACACAGATTGGCAGAGAGAACCTGGCAGAGATGAATGCTCAAATGGATGCCCTCCCAGATGATCCCGAGGTGGACGAAGATGCAGATGACGTCGTGGCCGTCGAGCAGAACGATGAGTCCGATCTCGATATGGCCCCTCAGGAAGAGTTGGTCCATCCAACCTTCGGCTTCCTTGGTTCCATCGGGAAGGAGCTGGAGGCGAAGGCTGACGAGCTCCAAAAGGAGTTTGAGGCCTTGCCTGCAGAAAAGAGGGCATTCCGGTACTTGACTCTGATTTCGAACGCCCTCTACGGCCACACCGATCAGAAAAAGTATGCAGATTGCACTTCTGCACTCAAGGCTGCTGAGTATCTCAGCAAGGTCTCCGAGGCGGCCGCAGACGCCTCTGGGCAGGAGCACAGCTTGATTGCCTCCCTGATCGGTGATACAAACATGGACCTGGAGGCTTTCGACGACCAGACCGTGAGGACGGTTGTCGATGCCGGTCGGAAGATGGTCAAGGACGTTGTCGCCTTCAAGCGCAACCGACTTGCAGAGGCAATGTCGGAGGCACGGGTGCAGGCAGGGAAGATGGTCCATAACGAGAGATTGGTCAACTTCCTTGACCACAGCGCCTCACAGAGGGTGTTGGACGATCTGACCAACGACCTCCAGACTCAGGCCCTGAGTACGACCGAGAAGGAGGCGAAGGAGCTGACGGTGCTGAAGGCACGCGCCCTCAGAGGCGTCGCTTACCGCCTGTCGCTCCCTGGAGGGTCTGGCAAGGAGGCATCGTCGCTTGTGAAGGAAGCCGAGCAGGAAGTCATGGTTAGTCTGTCTGGCTGGATGGATGGAGAAAGCAAGAAAGTCCACGTCTTTTGTTTTGCTCTGCGCCCTGCAGTCTTCTTTTTTTTTGCCCTTCGCATCCATCAGCAGACGGGTGGACTTGAATGCTTGCCGACTGGAAATAGATGTATTGCAATGCATTTTCCCCTCTGTCTTGCTCTTTGTCTCGTCCTCAAATATATATCGATATTTCATGAGTTTGTGATGGGGTGTGCATGCATACATCTCTATATCTACCGTCCCTTCTGCCTCTATGCGGTCTTGCAGGTGGAGAAATTCCTCCAAAACCTGAACGGCAGCGGCATCTCGAAGGAGGTGGAGGCCGAGTTCATCCAACTCGTGAAGAGCGGCGCGGCCGGGAAGAAGGAACTGGACGCTCTGGTCAGTCAGTCAGTCACTTCTCCGTCTTTCTCTCCCTCTCTCTCTCTCTCTCTCTCTCTCTCTGTGGCTCTGTGTGTGTGTGTGTGTGTGTGTCTGTGCACCTGCAAGGGTGTCGGTCTGCCCGACTGTCTGTCTGACTGTGAATTGGAAGGAGAAGAAAGAACGCAAGCGATTTATTCTGTCTTCTATCCTTTTTTGTTTTTGCGGGGTCAGTCCCATTTGAGGGAAAGACGAAGGACATATCCCTGTCTGTCAGCGCTCTCCTGTCCCGTCTCTCTGTCTCCTCTCCATCACTTCGCGCGGCTCTTTGGCTTTTGCAGGACAGTTGGCTAAACAGACTGTGAACCGGAGATGTTCGAATTCCCTCAGGGTTTTTTTATGCCTCTCATGTGTTTCTCACTTTCCGTCTCCCTGTTTTCCTTTTCAGGTGACCGGTGAAATCTCCAGGCAGCTGCAGATCGTGGACTCGATGAAGCACCAGCTGGGTCTCGAGTCTTTCGCTTCTCTGTCCAACGTTGAGAAGGTGATGGAGGAGGTCGAGATGAAGGCAAAGACGGAGGTCCAGCCGGATGTGCGAAAATCGATGGAGAAGCAGGCCAAGATGCTCACTCGAGAGGGCGCTCATATGGAGTTGCGGAAGCGTGCAGAGAAGGCTGCAGCTCTGTTGAAGTCCAAGGAGAGCCTCATCGAGGCCCAGCTCGAGACCATGTTCCCACTCTCGAAGGGCAAGCTCACAGGGGTGGTGGCGGACATGTGCGAGACAAAGAGAAAGGAGTTGCTGGCAGCTGCTCAGAAAGAGGTTGCCCAGCAGCTTGCCGATGAGAATTTCACGGGTTACCTCCACCTCCCCCTGGCCGCCCAGTTGCAGCCGCTCCTCAACTACTCACCTGAGGGTTTCGACGCCGAGCATGTTGACAACCACCCTGTGTTTGACTTCGGTGCGTACACGTTGAAGCAGCAGAAGGAGGCCCTCGACTACGTTGACACCATTGGAAAGTTGCCCGACCGATTCACAGAGCTCTTCGGTCACGAGAAGCTCCTGGAGGACCTGAAGAAGTCCGGGGCGACAGAGGATGAGATAGCGACTGTCGAGTCGATGCTGAAGAAGCGATACTGGGAGAAGAAGAACAAGTTGGAGACGAATCCCTACGCCAAGGAGACAGACGAGGACTGGGAGTTTGAGGACATCGACCTGCCTGGAGGTCGAAAGATCAAATGGCGCATCAGGGAGATGGAAGAGTTGGAGGCCGACGTTGCCAAGGACCCCCAGGACCCCACCGTAATGGACGGAGAGGAGTTCATGGGGAAGGTCCACGAAGCGATGAGAAAGCTGAGAGGGGAGCGCAGAATCCGCAGACCGCGCGAGCTGTTGAGCAAGTTGCGCTTCTACTCCGGTATCGGGGGTGAATCGTTCACGGGCGTTTCGGGAAGGAAGAAGCTGGACATTGTGTTCGAGAACCATATGCGCGAGGAGGTCGCAGAGGACGGAGATCTCGACAGAGTCAACGCTCTGGCGGAGATCGGAGCCTCCGTTGAGCTCTTGACCAAGTTCGGAGGGATGGACACAGCGGAAGGGCGCTCTGAGGTCAGTCAGTCAGTCGGCTCGTGAGTGTGTGCTGGATGGTCATGGAGGTGGAAGGAATTCAAGTATGGCATGAACAGTTTGGCTTTGGTCACGTCTCAATTTCTGAAGTTGTGCCTCATCTCCGTCCTTTTCTCGCTCTCGCTTTCTCTGCCATGCGTGTGCGCCCGCATTCGCCCGGTCGTCCACTCTCATCGATGCATTGGTTGATGCAAGGCATGATTCAACGCGACACCTGTTGGCTCGGCGCTGCTGTATTTTCCTTCCTGAACGCTTGACTTACGTTAGCAATTTCTGAATCTTCCCCTCTTTTCACGCCTCTGGTCTGCGTGCCTGCCTCCCCGCCTGCCTGTCTGCCTGCGTGCAGGTCCGAGATCTTCTGAGGACAGCGGACGCGATCTACAAAGGCGAGACTGCGCCTGTGGACAACAGCCGTCCCCGTCTCCATGAGGCAGTTTTGGAGAAGGTCTGGGACCAGAACGCGAGGGACATGGCGAACGTGAGGGATTGGTGGGCGATGTCCGAGTCTGCCGGCACTTTTTGGAACCACAACACGAATATGCAGAAGAAGATTGCGAAGGCCAGACAAGTCGTGATGGAGAGCATGCAGGGTTGGAAGTCGAACCCCCAGGAGCGTGAGAAGGAGATGTCTGCTGTCGAGAAACTGGAGCTGCGTGCCTGGAAGGAAGAGCAGATTCAGAAGGCCGACAGAGAGACTGAGGCACAGGTCCTCGGAGAGGCCCCTCCTGATACTGACGAGGATCCCGAAAAGGACATCGCAGAAGAGTACAGAAAGGAAGTGAACCCCGACGGCGAAGGTATCTTCCATCCGAATCAGGTAGAGGCCCTCAAGGCCCTCTGGAAGGACGTGCCGGAGATTGTCGACAAAAAGTACAACGCCCCCGCGAACGCGTATAAGTGGACGGAGGAGGACGAGGACAGGATGAACTACGATTTCGAAGGAAGGCACATTGGAGATCATGGCTATGCGCTGTCTGCTGCCGAGATCTTCTCTGTGGACGAAAACGGAACCCCTCTGTTGACGCTGCCCAAGCTGATGCCCTACCACCAGAAGGGCGACCAGGTCACCCTCGACCACTGGTGGAAGTTCCCCGACAACACGACGGCCCATAAGGACATCTGGTAGGTCTGGAAGGAAGGACGACACACACGAGCATCGCCTTGTCTGTGTGTCTGCTTGCATGTTTATCTTTCTTTCTGTGTGTGTCTGAAAGAAGAGAGGGGAGAGAGAGGAACAGAAAGCCTGTCTTTGTGCCGGTGTCTGTGCGCATGTCTGCATGTACCCACTCTCCTTCCCTTCTCCCCCTCTCTCTTTCTCTCGTACGTCAATTTCATCCTAGCCTCGTTTGCTTTTTCTTTCGACAAAGTGGAGTTTTCTCTATTCAGCTCAGCGCCTTTCGGGAAGACCCTGCCTCCTCTCGACTGAAGATGGGTATGCAAGCAATGAATCGAATTTCTTGCCAAACAAACAAACGAATGAAGAAACCCTTTTGGAGAAGACAGCTCAACGCGAATGAATGTGCGTGGGTGCGTGCAGGTACCAAGACTACTGGGACAAGCGCCACGAGAAGTACACGGAGGCCCGCCGAGCTGCGATGGAGGCTCAGAAGGCTTCCGTGTCAGCGGAGGACGAGGGAAAGGAAGAGCCTGGAGTGACGCACGAAGACCAGATCAACTACTACTTCAAGGGCATCACGGACACAGACGAGAGACAAGACACAATAGCGGAGGATATTGACGCAGTCCCTGAGGTCAGTTGGTTGTTGGGATCTTGAGGAAATTAATCAACTGTCTTTGTTACCGCCCCGCGTGCGCTCATCTCTTCTGTCTTCAATTTCTGCCTGAGTCTGCCAAAGTCTGAGTTTCCTTACTGCGAGGCAATCCCTTCATGAAAATGAACAAGTGATGGATTATCTCCACCTCACCTGACCTCACTTCTCTGCCCACTGAATGCATCCATGCATGCAGGTCCGAGACCTGGTTGAACTGCGACGAACTTTGCGTACCGACTACTTGACCTCTATCGGAGAGCCGACGAACATGGTCGAATTCGACCCGCTGAAGAGATCCACGGCTCTGATTGCGAATCTTGCGTTGGAAAGGCCTGTGAAGGAGCTCTCTGACGGTCCGTCGGTCGGCCTGCCTGCCTGCTTGCCTGCAATGTGGTGGAGGGAGGGGAAAGGAGGTAGCTAGCCTTGTGACTGCCCGAAAACAAACAAAGAATTGATCATGCATCTTTTGGATTGCGTGGGAGTGTTCATGTATCTTTCTTGATTGATATGCCTGAGTTTCCTTCCCGCTTTCCCACCCGCCCATCGCCTTTCCGTGCCTCTCTTTCTCTCTCTCGCTCTCCCCCTCTCCGTGTGTATATGCGCACATATGATTCTGTGTTTGGACCCCTGCGTTTTGCCTGCCTGCCTGCAGAGGACAAGTTCTGTATGAAAGAGGTCGAAGTGTTGAAGAACGCAGTTGGAGGGTCAGTCAGTCAAACTTCAGTCCAAGCTAACAAGGCTTCTTAGAATGGAGAGAACAACGTAGAAAGGTTGAAAGACGACTTCAGTTGTTTCTCTCCGCTTTTATGTGCCTTCGAAGAGGAGAGATGGAAGGAAAAACGGGTCCCTGTGAGAAATGTCTCGTTAGTGTGCCTCTGCTTCTTTTCTTCCGTCTGCTTCCGCCTGTTTTTTGGGGCGCCCCCTCTTTCTTCTTTGCACCTCTTGCATATAGAGCAGAGGTGCAAGTTGACTTCTTTTCGACTCTTCTCCAGATATCTTTTGACATGTGCGTGACTTCGGCTCAACATTCATCATGCACATTTCTTCTCCCACATTTGTTTAAAGTGGCCGATGTTGATTTTCTTTCTTTCCGGTGCTTCTTGTCTTTTTGCTGCCTGTGCAGGTGGATGCGTTCGGCTGCCGGGAAGGAGAGGTATGTGGAGTGGTGTTTCATGGAGAACCATGAAGAAATGCAAGACGAGAAGGAGAAGGCAAATCTCCGCATGCTGCTGGAGGTCAACGCCGGATGGAAGGGCAATACCATCCCCGTTCCCGTGATGCATGTCGAGCCAGGCTCACCAGAACAACCGGACTTCCCGAGAAATCTGAAGAAGGGAAAGGCCGGACAGCCCCCGAAAGACGTGGAGAGACGGAAGAGGGAAGTGCTTCAGCAGGCCAACATCATCAAAATGGCCGGCAGAAAAGGGGCCTCGAATCAGGGAATATTATGACCCCCGAGGGAGTGAGAGAGGGAAGGAATAAAGTGCTTATTTCATTCCTCCTCTCTAACGCTTGAGTGATTGACACAAGGTTTGTATGCAGGCTGAAGAGAAGCGCGCTTGCAAATCATGCGAGAAAGAAGGGGGGGGTTGGGGGGGCGGTTGTGCGATGCCTTTCCTGCTCTGTAACCCCTTAGTGCCCCGGTCTGCGAAGAAAACTAACTTTTTTCAGTCCCCTTGGTTGTTGATTCCCCGATCACTTTCCGCCTGTTCTCTTCTCCTCTCTTTGTGTATGTCGGTCAGGCCTCCCTCGTGCAGAAAGCTTTTGTTTGTCGTCTCTTCAGCCAGCTGGTTGCATGCATCTTTGTGGCGGCAGTCCGACCGGATGGATGTGCAAGCAGGAAGAAAGAAAAGAGACGTACACGCACTCCAGCCTGCACACGGTTGAGACAGACAGTCCATCTCCTCCTCTCCGCCCCAGCCAGTCCCTCCCTCCCTTTCTTTGTCGGTTGATTGAGTAAAGCGTAATTTTTGATCACAACTTACAGGCTTTAGACGTCAGAAGACGGAGATGAATGAGTGAGTGAGTGAGTGAGTGAATGCGATGGAATGAATGGAAGTTGATTTGCTGAATGAGTCAATGAATGGATGGATGAATGAATGGATCAGTGCGCATGCATGCAGTAGACTTGCTGAGACAAAGACCCGCCTTGGGTTTCCCCAGCCATATATCGAATCATTTTTCTTGTCTGTCGGTCTGCGTGTCTGTTAGTCATGCAGTCGGACAACCAGATTGTTTCAATGTAGATCGACACAGTGGCAGCTGCAGTTGCCGGGCAGTAGATGCATCGATCGACTGACTTGATCTGACTCAGCCTCGGACTGTGAGTCAGACATGACGAGTCAATCTTTAACCATATGATGTATGCACAAATTGGTTTCTAGATTGGTTTCATGATCAATCAACTGCGGGTTGTCCGGGAACTTGTCCCTATAGGGTTGTTCCTTGTGAGTGTGAGTGTGGGTGAGTGATTTAGTGTTGTTCTGAGAGCGACTTATATAGACTTTTAGTCTAGAACTTTTAGTTGGGCCCACTGTTGGGGAATTTCTTGCGTTTAAAATTTATATATTCTTTTGGATTGTCTAATTTTTTTGTATATATATAATTTTTATATATTGAGAATCTGGGGGCCTATATATCGGCCTATATCGACTAATTGACGATCTCTTGCATGAACATGGGCTGCTGGGAGCACGGCTCCACTCTAGTAAAGCCAACTTCATTCATTCATTCATAAAAGATTCATTTATTATTATTTAGTAAAGCTTAAATAAAAGTTCTAAATATGACTTTAGGTAAGTTCCGCCCTTGGTTCCGCCCAGGGTAACTTTGGCGGTGATTTAATAGGATTGCGTCACGGTCAGAATTTGTGTGGTTTTCCGGGTTGCTCCGCGGACCACTGTCACGCCTCGACTTGTACCAATATATTTTTGCTGTATTACAAATCTTCAACGTCGGCATTGAAGTCTTTTTACACGATGCACATGTTTCCTACTATATATGTATCGATGTACAATAATCAATTAACTGTTATGATTCTTAATTAACTTACTACTACTTACACTGGCCACCGATATTTACCCCACACACACTCACACAAACACACATGCTTACCCCGTATGCCCACATACACAGATAACACAGAGTTAATATTATACAGGGGTGTGTCTGTAGACCGGTAGCTGTGGGCGGCACAGATTAATCATGGATATTCATTATCGATATGAAATAGGTGATTCATTGTTATAATTATTCATTATCTTTGCCAACGCCCACTGCTGCCGCCCTACCGTCCCTCCTACTCATCACATCTATCTGTGTGTCTCTTGTATCTGTGTGTGTGGGATAGCGGTAATCTTTCTTATCATCCCACTAACTTACATCTATGAATGGAACTGTAGGTTCAATCGATATTTAATGGGAATTGGGCGTAGAGATTATATGGAGGTTGGATAAGAACTGATGGTTAATTTATACCCGTGAGCCCCAAACCTTCCATCAACTCCTCTAACATCTCTGCTATCCAACCAGGTATACCCACTAAACCCTCATCACCCCTACCCTTGCTATCTCTCCTAGACACTTTGCAGTATTATTAGTAGGTGTGATGGGCGTAGGCAGGTATGTTTGGGATTTAACGATGGAAAATTAACTCCTTCACACACAACTCTTCTAATAAATATCCATGATTATTCAGTATGATCAATTATAACAAAGATTTCATCTTTGCCCACACCAACTCCCAATTATACCTGCCTACCCCACTCCCATTACTACTGCCTACCCTGCTAGCCCTATGCCCTCTATAGCTATATGTACTGTGTGTGTGGTAGGAGGCGGCATACGGTCTGAGCTCAGTCCAACACACCCATTATTATTCCTGTTTAAGTTGGAACCCATGGTTCCCTTCTAACCCTCCTACCACACACACAGTACATATAGCTATAGAGGAAGGGTAGATAGTGAAGAGGTATTATTAACCAATCTCAACTCATCTATTCCAACTCCATACAGACTTCAGAGTAACTCAGTATCTTATCTATGAACACACACAGAGTTAATAGGAATGTTGGATAGATAATACGGGGTGAGTGGGGTGTACAGAGGAATGCAAGAGACTCATCACTGTTATATACCAGGTCACTCAGCCAGAAATTATCTATCATTCCAAAGATTATTGACTTGATAACTTGGGATTATAAATAGACAGCGTATGGTGTCCACCCATGAATAACCTATTAACACAACTCATCATAGTATACTGCTAACTTAACTCTGTGTGTGTGGGTTGGTTGAGAAGAGACTCTTGTATCTAACACTGTGAGGGAGGCATAGAAGAGTTAGTGGCTCGATATTTAATATTATTAACTCTGAATTAGGTGTGATGAACACACCCTACTACCAATAATCCCACACACACAGATAACACAGAGTGAGTGAGATGGTAATGGACGGTGTGAGGTAGAGATCTGTGTTAACACAGACTCTGTGAGTGAGCAAGTTTGATTCCTAATCCTGCTACCACACCTACCATTAAGATAACAATATTATCTGTGTGTGTGGGTTGGTTGGGAAGAGACTCTTGTATCTAACACACAGATGTAAAGTAAAGATTGATGGTAGGTTTGGTAGTTGAACAGGAATAATACTGGGTGTTGTATGTGTATAAGGGGTCTCGTGAAACAGACCACACCTAGTGAACAGATAATATTGGGATTATAATATTGTAGGTGGGATTGATGGGTGAGTATACTTGGTGTTTGGTATTTATTTGGGACTGAATGGACAGCATACGTTGGGTGAATGAGGTGTAACGGGAAGATGTGGAAGGAAAGAAAATCAATATTAAAAATTGATTAATAATTTACAGAGACTATTAAGAGGGGTGAGCCTCTTCAGCTCACACCCCCACACATACTCCTCATAATATCTACCTCACGCATCCTGGCCCACACACACAGATAACACAGAGTGTGCACAGAGATATATAATAGAGTTGGGTTAAGATTATTCATACTCCACATAGTATTCTACCTTCCCTACACCCAATACCTCTACGCCTTCCACATAATATTCACTCTGTGTACTCTGTGTGTGTGGGTTGGTTGGGAAGAGACTCTTGCAGGCATACGTAAGTAAAATGAAAGGTTAACCACTATCTACCCATACAGTCTCTGCCCAAGGTTAACAGCTCACTCTGTGAGCAAGATAAGATGCTAACTTCCCAGTAAACATAAACACGGATAATATTAATAGGTCTGTTTGGGCAGTACAGATGTCAACTGTCGATTATGAATACCCATTACAGTTCAACAATCTATGCCCACATGCCTGTGGGAGTGACAGTAGAGTTGGGTTCAAGGTCTACCAGGTATACTCTGTGTGTGTGGTAGGAGGCGGTGAGGAGTTAAACAGGAAGGCAAGGTAGCAGGCGTTGGGATTGATCAGGGATAATTATGTGTAGAGACGGTGGAGTAGAATTGTGATTTAAAAAAAGGTAGGTTTGCAACAATAGATACTTAGTGGAATAGGATTGTGAACTTGTAGCTGTAAATCCCACACACACTCTATGAACACCTTATATCTGGATTATAATTCCGTCACTCACAACTCTATCATCACTCCTTGTCTCCCACCAACATTCCTATTAACTCTGTGTATGTGGTAGGAGGGGAGGAAAGATAATTTCCTAACCAGGTATACCCCTGTATAACTCTACCACATAACCCCGTATGCCAACTATTGTGTGACACAATTCAAATTGTGATACAATACCCTATACATTAGTACCAGTAACACAAATAATTGTGTCACAATAGGTGTGATGAAATAGTTAGAGTTAGTTAGGTGTGATAAAATTGTCAGGGCCAACAGTCAGGCAAAAATTGAAGTGATCCTAGACTTTCAAAGTGACTTGAAGTCTAGCTTGAAGTCTTCAGAGTCCTTCAAGATCAGACTATTCTTCTACATTCACTCACTCACTCAGTTACTTGATCATTCAAAGTTCACCTACTTATCTCATTCACTGCTAGAATTCACTCACTCATTTCACTCACCCACTCACCCTAGCACTCACCTCACTTACTGACTCACCTCTAGCAATCACCTGACTCACCCACTCATTCACTCACCTAGTTTTTCACTCATCCCACTCAGTTATATATTCACCTTGATATTTACTCACTGTTACCTCACTCACTCACTCACTCACTCGACTTACTCACTCACTCACTCACTTACCCACTCACTCAGTAACTCACTCACTCACTCATAATAACTCACTTACTCACTCACTAGTGCTAGTACTAGTCAGTTCACTCACCCACTTATACTCACTCACTCACTCGATCACTCACTCACTAGCTCACTTACTTACTTACTTACTCGCTCACTCACTCACTCATGTATACATATTTGGAGTTGATCTTCGTGGCTCGTAACGTTCGGTTATGACGCTGCGGCCTCCCGACGCGTGTCAAGTCGCGTCAAACACCGAAAACATGCGATCTATAACTATTTTTTTCACACATAATTGTGATTTAATTGAAGCAGTCAAAAGTTTTTAAAATCATAATTATTGTATCACAAATCATTGTGATACAAAAGGTTCTAGAAATTCTCATTGTGACATACTATAGTTCAAGTGTACTACTAGTATGAATTAGAGTATAAATATATATAATTATTACTTACTTACTTACTTACTTACTTACTCAATTGTGGTTAACCCTAGGGTCTCCGAAACCAGAGACAAATGGCAACCTATGCATACAGTTATAAATATAAGGAGCAAGCCACTGCCGCTTGGCCTGCTTCTACATGAATATGAACAACCATGACCCTCCGCAGGCTAGGCTGAAGCTAAAGGCTGAACAACTACACAAGACGCGCGTATACTCATTTTAGACAAGCTTCGATCAGTGCACTTGCCTTCTTTGGCTCCCAGTCCACAATGAATGAAACAAGCTCTCTTACATATGTTATGATATGATAGGTAGCGCTGGTCGGGAGACTAGCAACCGAAAAGGCCTTAGGCTAGACTCGTATCACCTTAGTCAATCACATCAAGAGATTCTGATAAAAGGGAGATTCACTCACTAGCTCATCTATCTACATAAAGAAATCATCGTAACACCTAGACTGATCTGAGGTGAGACGTTTGAAGGAATGTATACATCAAGGTCGAGTGTCAAAAGAAGTGAATGAGAAACCAGAAGGTCACTCATTGAACCATGATGTAAGCTTTCAATCAGAAAGGGGAAGCATGATCAGATCCACACGAATGCATGCGTACAATTAATTGACAATTTGAGACCGCGCTTCGATCTCAAAGGCTGTTGTGCAATATACGGCCCCAGAAAATCAAAGTTCACGCGGCCTGGAAAAGCAGCTGTCGTCGGAGCACTATGGATCCATTATCCATCACTGCCGTTATCTCTGGCGCGAATCTCTGTAGCTTTCCGTATGTCTCTTCTTTTCCAATATCTGTTCCCCCAGCTGCAACAGTCCATCTTGCTCTATAGACCTTTTCACTGATTCCCGTTCTCTCTTTCATTCTCTCTGCCAGAAAGTGAAGTTTAGATCTAAGCTGCTCTGTTCGCACGCATGCAGACAATCGATGCACCGCATCATCGATCACCTTTTTACCTTCGACTGTAGGACAGTGAACACACTATTCTTCACAGGATCCACCGTGTCTCTTTCCCCCACCAGCATATACCCGAAGGAGAGAGGTGAAAAGAGAACTACCAGACAAAAGAGAGCGAGGCAGAGTACGCATTTGAACTGTCTAACCCCACCCGCTTCTAACCCTTCCCCCTAAAAGCAACATGGCCAGACGCTGGTGCGATCGGTTGTCTATCTAAAAATTACTTAGTCGGGAACTGCGTGGATAGATGCTACATGAACAGGTAAGCCTATGCTCGCCGACGGGTCTTGAAGTTAACCATTTCAACAACCATTCTGAGGCTTCCTTTTCTCTCGCTTTCTGCCTGGGTATCCATTTATTTGTCTCGTTTCTCCCTCTCTAGCTTTCTTTTCTCAAAAGATCTGGTACGATTACCTAAAGTATGCTACTAACTGAATTGGCCTATACCGGGGTCAGCGATCTGTGCTATGCATCCCAGACTGCCCGAGGAACCTCCTTTTCTCTTCTCTTTATGCTTTCTATGAAACTCCACAACCGACAAGAAAGGATCTCTCTCATGGGACGTACACCAACCGAAACCAAAGTTGGCACCTTGAAAGAGTTATAGGGCAAACGGAATGTCTAGCGCACAAATCAAAGCTGCAATATATATTATATATTATTCTAGTTTAATATATAATTATTATTATTTGACACTGGTATTGAGTAGCAGTGTGTGAATCATCAATTCGCGGAACCTATCAATCAATATTACTAGTGGGGCATTGACTTAAAGTTTGTTCCTAGCATCTGGCCTATACGTCTTTCATCTCTTCCTTCTGTCCTGGTTACTGCTCTCACTGCTAGCTCTCTCTCTCATGCGACCTCATACTTGACGCTCCTCCATCTGAATGCCTTCTTCGGCATTTGCTAAGTACTTCCTACCCCTCAGTCATGACCAGTGCACTGCCTACTCCTGCTTCCTCCCAGCCCTCCCCCTGCACTCCTCTGGTCCCCCGAATGCATGCGCTTGCCGCTTTCAGGTGGGCAATCTGCAGTCGGGCTCGGATCCGGCCGNCTGCCGTTATCTCTGGCGCGAATCTCTGTAGCTTTCCGTATGTCTCTTCTTTTCCAATATCTGTTCCCCCAGCTGCAACAGTCCATCTTGCTCTATAGACCTTTTCACTGATTCCCGTTCTCTCTTTCATTCTCTCTGCCAGAAAGTGAAGTTTAGATCTAAGCTGCTCTGTTCGCACGCATGCAGACAATCGATGCACCGCATCATCGATCACCTTTTTACCTTCGACTGTAGGACAGTGAACACACTATTCTTCACAGGATCCACCGTGTCTCTTTCCCCCACCAGCATATACCCGAAGGAGAGAGGTGAAAAGAGAACTACCAGACAAAAGAGAGCGAGGCAGAGTACGCATTTGAACTGTCTAACCCCACCCGCTTCTAACCCTTCCCCCTAAAAGCAACATGGCCAGACGCTGGTGCGATCGGTTGTCTATCTAAAAATTACTTAGTCGGGAACTGCGTGGATAGATGCTACATGAACAGGTAAGCCTATGCTCGCCGACGGGTCTTGAAGTTAACCATTTCAACAACCATTCTGAGGCTTCCTTTTCTCTCGCTTTCTGCCTGGGTATCCATTTATTTGTCTCGTTTCTCCCTCTCTAGCTTTCTTTTCTCAAAAGATCTGGTACGATTACCTAAAGTATGCTACTAACTGAATTGGCCTATACCGGGGTCAGCGATCTGTGCTATGCATCCCAGACTGCCCGAGGAACCTCCTTTTCTCTTCTCTTTATGCTTTCTATGAAACTCCACAACCGACAAGAAAGGATCTCTCTCATGGGACGTACACCAACCGAAACCAAAGTTGGCACCTTGAAAGAGTTATAGGGCAAACGGAATGTCTAGCGCACAAATCAAAGCTGCAATATATATTATATATTATTCTAGTTTAATATATAATTATTATTATTTGACACTGGTATTGAGTAGCAGTGTGTGAATCATCAATTCGCGGAACCTATCAATCAATATTACTAGTGGGGCATTGACTTAAAGTTTGTTCCTAGCATCTGGCCTATACGTCTTTCATCTCTTCCTTCTGTCCTGGTTACTGCTCTCACTGCTAGCTCTCTCTCTCATGCGACCTCATACTTGACGCTCCTCCATCTGAATGCCTTCTTCGGCATTTGCTAAGTACTTCCTACCCCTCAGTCATGACCAGTGCACTGCCTACTCCTGCTTCCTCCCAGCCCTCCCCCTGCACTCCTCTGGTCCCCCGAATGCATGCGCTTGCCGCTTTCAGGTGGGCAATCTGCAGTCGGGCTCGGATCCGGCCGTACGTCTTGCTCACGTGTTGCCCCCATTTCTCACTCAATCGCTCTGCCACCCTCTTCAAGAACATTTTTGCCTCCCCCTCCATCGTCCCGTCGACCGCAGCAATCTGATTCAATCAATCAATCAATCACTAGATCAATCAATCAATCAATTCTACAATAGTAAAGATTTGAATTAAGTTCAAAAAACTCACTGAAAGAAAGAAATTCGACCGAAGGTTCGACTTACGGTTCAGCATGTTGGATCTTTTTGTTTCAGCGAATTATTCCGTAAGAACCGGCGTCTGGACCTCATGGCAAACATTCCCGCTCTACCCAAAATATGAATCATCAAATTCATGTCATATGATGATTTTACAAGGGGACAGACCCAAATGCCGTCAGATTCGGGACGGAGGTCTGGCGTTCTCCCACTCCTTGTTCCTCCGGGTTTCCCCCTTGTCTCGCCTCTGCAGAAGGGACGTAAGCGGCGTTCTGGAATGCATTCTGGATTCCCGCAGGCTGCCTATGGCCTGTCTGTTGTCCCCCCAGAGCCTGACTTTCGACTGCGGTGGACCTGGCCTCCATCTCCACATCTCCAGTGGGGCAAGGAGCGTAGTCGGCTTCCTGCGTCTGGCAGAGACCGCAACACGCGAAGATTCGTCGAATGCGGCGGTTGGAAGTGCCCCAGAACCCGTCATCGCCTTCCGCAGGCTTGGGAATCTGCAGAGAAAGCATGACGACAGACAGCGTCGATATAGGAAGCAAAACTGACCATCGAGCGCTCTCAGATTCTACATTGAAGGTTCCTTCCTTGATGCATGACCTCCGCTCCTTCTTTCGTTTTCTCATAAGGACCCGTCTCTGTTGTGCGCCCATATAAACCTTGCTCTTGAGCGCCAGTCAGGAAAAGGAAGGAAAGGCGGTCAGGCAGCGTACCAGCCAGTCCTCAGAAAAGAAAAAGGAGGGGGAGACAGACAGGCAGAGAGAGAGAGAGAGAGAGAAAGAAAGAAACAAAGAAACAAAGAAAGAAAGAAAGAAAGAAAGAAAAGGGGGAGGGGAGAGGGAGAGAGAGAAAGCCCCCTTCCATAAATCC
>JAHBMJ010003566.1:4805-22374 GCA_018398765.1 Chromera velia | reverse complement strand
CCCCCCCCCGAAAATGATCAAACGAGCACATAACTGCATGCCCCCCCCCTCTTGCTCCATGCCCTGCATTCCTCCCTCATTGCCATGCACTGACCGCTCCAGATTGTTTGTTCGTTTCCAGTTTGTGCATGTCCTCGAAGCTGTATCTGATGGGGATGATTACCAGGAGGTACTCGAGACTGATGAACAGACCTGCTTTCATGCATCGATGCATCAACAAAGGAAAGGAGACGGGAAAGGAGGAAGACAAAAGACAGGGCAAGGAAGCATGGAAGGAAGCAAGGAAGAAAGGAAGGAGACATGCAGACATGCATGCATGTGTAGAGAGAAAAGAGAAAACAGGCTGGAGGAGTAGTGTCTGCCAGGTGGCCCCCCTCTTCCCTCTCTGAGAATCGAAACTGTCATCCCCCCCCGCCTCCCACCTTTCCCCATCCAGTAAACGAAGAGAGAACGAGAAATGCACGATGGTGGAAACCCAAAGAACGCCAGACCCATGCACGGAGGAGAAAAATGCGCATCTGAGACTGTGCACAAGATCGAAAGAGCGAGAGAGAGAGAAGGGGGNGGGAGAGAGAGAGAGAGAAACAAAGAAAGAAAGAAAGAAAGATCCCAACGGACAGACAGACAGACAGACTTCCAAGTCCCAGCAGGACAGGCCACAGCACGAGGAGTTTCTTCTCTCTGTTGCCCTGTGCGTAGTCGTCCAAGAGAAGAGAGATCACGGGCATCAGGGGGACCAGTTTGATGTAGTTCGACGAGAAGAACCCCACGGCCTCGGCCAAAGAGAGCCCTGCCTCACTCGCACCCTTATCCGAAGCATGGAAGATGAACTCCCTAACCTCGTCGGAGAGATAGAAACGGGCTACCTGCGGAGACGGCCGGAGTCGGTCGGACCAAAATGAATGAATGCACGACTGGCTCTTCCTTCTCTTTTCGTCTCTCCAACAGTGTGGCTGGCTGGCAGATGAACAGAAACGCACACTCATCTTCAACAGATTGGAACTCTGTGAAGATTTGTGTAGGTCCAGTCGGCTGCGTTGAAGAAATAAATCTCCTTCCTTCCTAGCTCACGCACTTCACATTCATTCATTCCACTCATGCTCGGCTACCCGGGGGATACTTAAATTTTCTACGCAAGAAAGGAATCACACGAAACAGTCACCCCCCTCACGGTAAAAACTCAACTGCAGTCGCAGCACTGAACGTGTGACTCACGCGATCTAGGCGCACAAATCTTCCGTCTCAATTTTCGCAATCCGCACCAAACAAACACACATGCAAAGAGAAAGAAGCAGGCAGAGACGGCCGAAAGCACCACCGATTTCCCATCCCCCCCCTGGCCGACGCTGACTCACTGACTGACCGAGTTGTCGATTTCCTGTACGAACAAGGTCTTGACAGCAGAGAGGAGCATATGAAGAGGGTCGTGCTGTGCGTAGACGACCTCCATGCCCACGTGGCAGACGAGAATCGAGATGAACACAGCCGTCAGGTGGAGGAGGAAAATCAGAAATCCCACAGGTTTCAGACCCTGCACGATGTCGGAATCCCCCCCTGCCCCCCCCTCTCCTTCCCCCTCACGAGAAGGAGAACCGAAGGAGGGCACGAAGCGGACCTTCGACATTGAGAACTCCAGAGCTGCACCAAGGAAGGAAGGAAGGAAGTGAGTAAGAAGTGGGAGGGAAAGTGAGGCAGACGGGAGGAGGGGAGGAACACAGGTAGAGGAATAAAAAAGGAGCACGTCAGAGGGCCGTGCGACGTACGAACAGACAAACGGATTCGCAAAGACAAGAGAATAGGGGGGCAAGAGAGAGAAAAATTAGGATACAGAGTTTGACAGATGTGCTGAATCATGGATGCGAAGGACTGCACCCACCTTTTTTCTTCTTCTTCAGCTCCCCCTGCACACCGTAAACAACCACCACAGTCGCAGCCACCCTACAGAGCCAGAGGAGGGGCGCCCCCCCCTTCAGAGAATCCCAGTGACTGCCCCCATGCGCTGCCGCTTCAACCGCCTTCGTGGCTTGTGAGGATGACCAGAGGAATGTCGTCTCGTCCAGACCGAAAGCTTGGGGGGCAACTGCGGGGGCATTCGGGCAGGAGAGACACGCATTCACACCAACGGCATGATCTACTGTGATTAATCCCATGTGTGCTTGTGATGCGATGTTTTGGGATACATGCATGCGAGAGGAATAAAGGGAAGCGAAAGGGAGTAATGGAAACGGATCGGAATCAGCAGGGGAGACGGGGCATCTACGGATTAATTTTCATACAGAATTCCTTTTACAGAAAATGAATCCAATCAGCAGCAGGGGAGACATGGAAGGGAAGAAACGAGGAAAGGAGGGAAACGGTCAAAGGGTGAGAAAGGTCCCAAAAGCAAATGATTCTCTGGATGCAGTGTGAAAAGAAAGAAGGCACTGCATGAGGGGGGGCAGAGGGAGAAGGACAATGAGGCGACTGCACATTCAAGTAGGTCCGAGCTGTGTGATTTATCCCATCCAAAAACATCTTGTGGTGCAAGTGGGCAGGTGCCCGCAAAAGGACTTTCTCTTCAATGCAATGGTCTAATTGCGAGAGGGGGGAGTGTTTGGCACCCTACTGGACACCCACCCGTGTTCATTTGTGCATGTGTGGGTGAATCTGAAAATCTGGACGGAGGAAGAAGAGTGTACTCAACTGGGGGCTCAGGCTTATGAAGAATGCGGAAGGGGGGGGAGGCGGGGGCGGGGGGACGGACGGACTGACTGCAGACGAGGCAGACGAGCTGAAGAAACTGTGCAAGGAGCACAACGAAGACACCTGCGAAAACCGCAAAGCCGCCACCGCTGAAATTCGAGGAAGAGGAGGAGCGCAGACACCACCAGTAGTGAGTAGCCATGAGAGCAGAGTAAGCATCTGCATCCATTTCCGCCTTTGACCAGGTCTTCATGTCGTCCTGCTCAGCGTCTCGTGCGGAACGCCCGCGGTCTTTCGCCGGCCCGCTTGTCCTGGTCGAAGACCGCGCAGACAACAGGATCCGCCTGGCCTTCTTAAACGACCGACCAGCCACCATCGTCTGTAAAACTTGTTCGTTTCTTCTCTCACTCTTAGCGAATGTATCACTTAGTCAGACGTAGAGAGTCTTCATACAGTTTAGGGAAGATATGCCGTGGGGTCAGAACAGGTGCTCGGGAAGACGAGTGAACAAGCTCTCGGTATCTTTCGGACCCCGTCTCTCTTCCTCTCCCCTCCTGTTTTTCCAACTCAAGATATGCTCCTCAGAATTTGACGTTCAATCCACATGCAGTCCTTCCATTGATTCAGATAATCATGGCCTGCCACTGCCCGCTTTGGACTTTGTATCAATATCGATAGGAGTCTGTACGTATAGGCACCGTGCCACAGTTTCGCTATGTTTCGCTCGAATCAATTGAACTGCAGACTGAGTGTGTGATGCAACACCCATACAGAATCCCAAAAAAGCAACGCCTGCATCTGACGCACGCACGCAAACGTGCGAACGGCCCCGGAAAGCTAGAAAGAGAGAGCCGAGAAAGCAGGGACGGGGGGAGTGCTCCTTTGCAAGTGCCGGGGGCCGGGGGGCATTGCCGCAGCACAGGCACCAAGGGATAGCCAAGGGACACGGACTAACACAGACGGCAACTGGAAGCAAATGGAGAGCCTAAGTTATGACTCTTTCTGACGCTAAACTTCTTGACTGAACCGAATGTATATTAAAAGAAAAACTAAGAAAAACAATGATAATGCAACGACATGTTGATACTTAATTAGTTGTTGCACACGGTAACTGGCACTAACTATCACGGTTGGAGCCGCAGAAATATAAATGCGATCTTAAAAAATATCTACCGATATCAGATGTGCTCTCAACAATTATCAAATAAATATGCTGATTGTTACTCTGGTACCAAAAAACTCTGGAGAAGCTTAGTTATAATCTAGGTCATAATGGGGCCTCTAATTCAAATCAAAATGACTAACTACAACGGGTTGAAGACTTCTAAAGTATTTTGAAGAGATGGTGGCCTTATTGAACATTTAATCATCACATTCAATCATCACACTTTTTACTATTTTTTACATGACAATCAATCATCAATTAATCATAATTTAATATAATTTAAATGTACATACATTCAACTACATTCAGCAAAAAAAAATGATAAAAAATATACTGGCAGACACATTTGACCACGTCATTCTGTATTGAACAGTGGCACTGTATTCTAAGCATTGTTTAGTTCTTACTATATGCACGTTATACACGTACGTTATTTAAATTTGATTGAATCATTATGTATATTAATCTAGACATTGATGAGTTCTACGATACGCATCGACTTGTGACGCATGAATTGTTCACCTATTTGAAGGCTATTTCGATGAGACCTTTCTTTGATGCCTGCTAAAGACAAGCAGCCCACCAAACCGATTTTTTTGCGTTTTCACAGGGAACGTTCAGTGGATCGAATTAGGGTCAAAGAACCAGGGAAGAAAAGGGACCGGTGCACTGTTCTAATGAGGTTGTATAACTGCAGAAGTCTCCTGATTGCAGTCGTTGACCAATCGTGCGAAGTTCTTTGGTCTCCCTTTTAGATCAAGGTGCAGATGAGGCTTGGTGGTACATGTCGGGGGTTTTGTCAATTTCAGTCACTTCTTTTGTATTGTTGCTCAGTTTGTTCTGTGTGTGAATACTTTTCTTGTGGCGGGTGTCGATCTGCCCTGTTTGTAATCTTATCTGTCTTTTTCAGTCTGCCATTGTTTTACTCAAAAGAGTATTCTTTTACGTCCTTCAATTTTGTTTGTTTGTTTTTTATTTTTATCCTTTTGCTTTTCTGTACTGTTTGCTCATCTGTCTGGCTTCCTTTCCTCCCTCCAATGGATTCTTTTCTTCTCTGTTCTGTTCTGTTCTGTCGGTTCTGTACCCGTGTGTGTGTGTGCAGTTCCTCCCTCATCCTTCCCGACCCGGAAGGGGGTCATAAGAATTTGTGCCCTCCCTGGGTGCGCCCTCCTGCTGTAACTCTCCTGAGGGATACGGAGAGTATTCCGGTATGCCGGCGTCCCGTCGATATTCGTCTCTGCAAACAGGGGGGGATCATCCATTCAGATGTGCATAGGGGAAGGAATAGAGAGAAAGAAGAGTGTCAAATGGTTTGATGCAGAATTGGTCGAGAAGATCCTGGGGAGAAAAACGAAGTTCGGCAAGAAGAAATTACAACAGGGCAGCAAGTGGGAGGGGAAAAGGAGGCATCATACGCAGACACATGCAGTCAAAAAGAACTATCTGCAATGAATGCCGGAAGGAAGAGTCCCTCTCATCACTTCTTTGTGGCTGCATTTCATGTCGAGCTCATACGCTTTCAGAGTATAGACTCTCCCTGTACTTGCCTCTGTGCGACAAAGGCTACCGCAAAGACCGGACAAGGAAGGTCAAGTTGAGACTGCATGGCAGCTCAACATCAAATCGCCCTCTCCCCCCCCTTCTCAACCCCCCTCACACACTCACTCACTCACTCACTCACTCTCTCACTCACTCACTCACTCACTCACTCACTCACTCACTCACTCACTCACACTTTCTCTCTGAACTTTGCGGGTTCCCAGGGGACGTGCACGAGTTGTGGGGCCACATGATGCTGCCAGTAGTACCAGTCAGAGACGCCGGGCTCGTCAGAGGAGGTCTTCCCAGCAGCCATCCAGTACCGGTGCCACTCCTGCATGCTCTCTCAAAACGGATGGAACAAACAGAAGAAGAAATGGAGTAGTGTGAGACATCGGCTTGTCCATCCGATTGTTGTTTCTCTTCTTTGTTTGTGTAGCGAGAGAGAGACAGTGCACACTTGGCTTTTGCATTGAGAGTTCTGAAAAAAGAGAATCCTTCCTTTTCGTTCGCTCTCAAATCATCAATTCTTGCATGCGGACCGACAGGAGAAGGCAGAGAAAATTCAACCGATCCCTGCGGACTCGGAAGAAAAAATGCAGTCCTGCAATCAAAACTCCAGTACTGCCCCCCCGCTTTGTTTTCTATTCTTCTCTTCCTTGCCGTTCTGCTGTCTCGCTCCCCGTCTCTCTGGTCTCGCAGGGGCATTTCGTGTGTGGTTGTGTGGGTGTGTGTCTGTGCGTGTACTTGTGTGTATGTATAAATGTGTGTCTGCACATATACATGTTTGCGTGTGTGATCGTGCATATATGCGTGGATGTGTGTACATATTCGTATGCGCATTGCGATTGTAAGCAGAATTCTGCCCCCCATTTGATTCATGCAGAAGAGGAAACCACCAGCCAACGAACGAAGGAACGAACCGTGAGAAATTCGACGGCTCTGATTGCTCCCGGAATCGCCTCTGCGTGGATTGTCGCAGAGGCCGCCCCGATTGAGTTGATCTGTCGCAGTGCCCACTGCTGTCTTCTTCTGATCTGATTGATCGTCAAGTCAAGGTTCTGAGAAGACGGGTTGGTTGGAAGAAGCACGTAGTCCACTGTCCGAGGCCAAGTGTTCGCAACCTGACATGATGAAATAAATGGAGAATGCATGGACACGGAGGGAGGACAATGAACCAGAAGATTGAATGAATTGAGAGAAAATAATCCGGAGAGAAAAAAGAAAGAAAAGAAGCCTGTGAGCATCCGACCAAGGATGAAAAAAATCCGCACAGGACGGAACGTGTTGACGCTCCCATCCATGCTTGTGTACCAAAGACATTGCATACATGTGTGAACTTATGCGCGTGCTCTCTTCTGAAGTGCCCCCCCCGTCTCACAGCTTCCATTTGTGTTCCCTCCCGCTCCTTCGCCTCGAGTTTCTTTCCCCTCTGCTTCTGTCCTTGCCTCTCCTCTCCTCTTCTCTCTCCTCTCGTCTCTTTGCCCCTCTGCTTCTGTCCTTGCCTCTCCTCTTCTCTTCTCTCTCCTCTCGTCTCTTTGCCCCTCTGCTTCTATCCTTGCCTCTCCTCTCCCCTTCTCTCTCCTCTCGTCTCTTTGCCCCTCTGCTTCTATCCTTGCGTCTCCTCTCCCCTTCTCTCTCCTCTCGTCTCTTTGCCTCTCTGCTTCTGTCCTTGCCTCTCCTCTCCTCTTCTCTCTCCTCTCGCCTCTTTGCCTCTCTGCTTCTCTCTCCTCTCGTCTCTCCGTTCTCCTCCTTCTCCCGTTCGACCCCTTCTCCTTTCTTTTGTCACAGCAGTTTTCTTGCTTCCCCTCCATGCGCTCTTCTTAATTCCAAAGAAAGAAAGAAGAAAGAAAGAAAGAAAGAAAGAAACAAACAAAGAAACAAACAAACAAACAAAGAAAGAAAGAAAGAAAGAAAGAAAGAAAGAGCGAGAGAGAGAGAGAGAAACAAACAAACAAACAAAGAAAGAAACAAAGAAAGAAAGAAAGAAAGAAACAAACAAACAAGCAAAGAAAAAAACAAAGAAACAAACAAACAAACAAAGAAAGAAACAAACAAACAAACAAAGAAAGAAAGAAAGAAAGAGAGAAAGAGAGAAAGAGAGAAAGAAAAGAAAGAAACAAACAAACAAAGAAAGAAAGAAAGAAAGAAAGCAGGGACCCGAAGAAGAAGAAAATTGACGTCGTCATGCAGAGTGGGAGGGTGCCATGCAATTCAATATCGATCTGCATGCAGAGACCTCCTCATCTTCTTCTTCTCCTCTGTGTGTGTGTGTGTGTGTGTGTGTGTGTATGTGTGTGTGTGTGTGTGTGTGTGTGTCCCTGCCTGCTGAATGCCAGCCAGAGTTTCCCCTGTCAGAAGATCTGCAGTTGCCCTTTCGGGCCGTGAATAAACGACAACAAGAGTGCTCCTCCATCGTTATGACTGACCGATCGCAACTGCACGCAACAAGGGGAAGATTAGAGTAGCGAGGGTGTCGATTGAAGACATGCGGGCGGTTGGCAGAATGGATTGATTGACCGAGGATCGAGAAAATACGCTGAAAGGAAGCGAACCGTTCCTGTCCCCCTTTTTGAAAGGAATCGACTGGGCAAACAATTAAGAGACAGGCAAACTCTAAGTGGAAGTGAAGAAAACATAGGAGTGCAGGAGTTGAAACGACGAAAGAGATGCCCTGGTTCAACACGTAAATGCCTGCCTGCCTGCCTGCCTGCCTGCCTGCCTGCCTGCCTGCCTGCCTGCCATGAAGCGTGCAGAAACAATTCTGCAGGAGTGAGTGAGTCCAAATCGCTTCCTGAACAAAACGGTCCCGCCGATGCTCCTTCCTTCAATTCGTTCCCACGCCACACCGGTGGGTGCATCCATCGACACATAATGATTGTGTAAGAGAGCTAGGGCGTGAGAAAGAGAGGAGCCACCGTAGTGTAGGTAAAGACGACAGAACAGCAATAATCAGTGTGTCAGGTCTTCACGAACCTCGTTCATCGCGTTTTCCATTTCCTGAAGTGCCACTTTGTACTTTGCGTAGGCGGCCCCAAACTTCTGTTCCATGTCTTCGTTCTGCATTCGGGGGTTCAATTGAATGAGTGGACAAGAATGACTATCAATGATCGTTCTGCATTCGGGGGTTCAATTGAATGAGTGGACAAGAATGACTATCAATGATGATACCAATATCAACAACTGAAATCTCAATTTTGGTCAACATATCGTTTCGTTCTTTGTCAGGAGAGAAGTGGAAGGAAGAGGATTCGTGTCTGTCCAAGCGCGCCAGGCTCCTTGTGAGTCTCCGGACAGGCATGTCGGAAAGAAGGCCAGAAGAAAGGGCAAGAAAACAGACACATGGAGGGACGGCTAGACATGCAGGTGGTTGGGAGGGTGGGCAGGGAAATACTAAGGCAGGTGGGCAGGTAGAAAGATAGAAAGGCATGTAACTTGGGTAGAAAGGCAGGTAGAAAGGTGGGCAGCTAGACAGGCAGGCAATTTTCCCGTCCGGGATGTAGGAAAGACTGTGAGCAGATAGGCGTCTAGACAAGCAGTCGCGTATGCACAAGGATCTGTACAATACGGGCATGACTACATGCACACGCATGCAAACATGCACGCTTTGAGAAAGGCACCATTCATGAAGGATGGGTTGCTGCAGATTCTGCGCCTTCAAAGCTCGACACATAGTAGCCTTGATTGTGTCAAGCTATGTGGATGCATTCATGTCACCAAACAGTCGAAATGCGCGGTATGTATGTCATATATAGACATGTAGCTGGGCGAACCTGGAAGTCTGGTCCGTAGTCATCCTGCTTGTCCAGAATTGACTCGGGACCCTTCTTGGAGTTTGACGATGGGCTCTCTGCCTCTGCGTTTGCAGTCATGACTGCGAACACCAAAGCAATCAGACACCACCGTGCTGCTTTGGACAACTTGCTGCTTCTTCTTCTCGTTCCCATCGTACTGTAGACGGTTCGAGGTTGTGCTCTCCTGTTTTCTTTCGAACTGAAAGAGGGAAAGAGCTTGAGAACCGAATGTTTGAGGGATTTTCCCTCTTTTTGGATCTGTTAAGACAAAATAGACAGTTTGGCCGTGAAGGCGTGCACCTTTAATGCTCTTCCCGACTTTGTACCGATACGTCAATTGAGGGAGACGAAGTCCGAACGAGTCGATGGATGCACCTGCCTTCTTACTTGGTTTGTACAAAAGGAAGTCACTGTGTTGATTACGCTTCTACTCTCTCACCTTCGCTTTGCCTGTGGTTTGCTCTCCTCATAGCATCGTGTCTTTCTCAGAACAGTAATCGGTCACAATTAAGAAGCACATTTCGATCAGACACGTACAATTAAATAGAGAATTTTATTATATATATTAAAATATCTAATTAACATGTATACTTTTTTTATTCGACTTCTCAGGGGGCAGCTCAGCTCCGCGTAAGAGGCCCCAGAACCGCATACAGACTTTCCCGCATCGCCTCGGGGGGCAGCTCAGCTCTGCTGAGATCAGCCGAGAGGCCCTGAGATCGCACGCATCCGCATAACGCATTTTTTCATTTTTGGGGGGGTGGGGCTCGGTTCTGTCTCCGTCTGTCACGGCCGGTCGGCGTCGCTCACATTCCAAAATGTGCCCCTCAAGCAACTCGCATGGAGCCGCGATCGCATTAATTAATTACTTAATCCGCTCCTCATGGCATGATACGTGCCCCTCAAGTAACTCGCACGGAGTGGCATGTATGCATGCGCGGTCCCGAAAAGCATATATTTTGCACGCGTTGCCGTGGCCCCCGCCACTTGCCCATTGCATTGCCCATTGCAGACAAGACATGCCCAAGCCTCTGATGGTTTGCGTCAATCAAATTATGGCCGACCCCCGAGGCACTCACCCAACTGTTTGGGTGTATCCCGTTTCAGCGCGTTACACATAGCTATAGGCTGGTGCAGGGTTTGTCGAGACTAAGGAACTCACCCACTATGGGGTGTGTCACGCGCAGCTTCGTTGCATGCAGTTTTGCACAACCGATACGCCAATCAAAATTCTCTCTCTTATATGATATAATTCGTGAATGCATGCATGCATGCACCATGCGACTCAGCACATTGATCGACTCGATCGATCGCATCGATCGCAAACGGAGCCTCCCGTGGATATCAGAAGTCAGCTGCAGAGCGTTCGTGAGTTGTCCTCACCACCACCCACGCCGCCACACAGGACCTCTGAGCTGCAGTTGCAAGCAGGTGAAAAGGGTACCGCTCCATTGATCGCCTCTACATATAGCTGGGCGACCCTCAAAAGCCTGACCTATCGTTCTGGGCGCACACACATCCCACGGCTCCGTAGGCGCAAGAGAGATAAGCCGAGACTACACACACGGTACACGAAAGTCAAGTGATTTGAGACGAGCGAGACAACTAAAAGAGGCAAGAGAGAGAAAGGAAAATGGGAAACTGCGGAGCGTCACCGGGAGGGGGGGGACCGGGAGGGGGGGGAAGGGACGAAGGCGCCTCTTTGGTGATCGACACTATCGCGGGATTGCTCAGCGAGGCCGCACAGACAGAGCTGAGGGTGGAGGCTGCCCGCTGCCAGCTGCTACACGACCATAAGGTGCCTGGGTTCATGCGTTGGGATAGTTGTGGGATAGAGGTCGCATGTATGTGTGTCTGTAGTCTGTGTGTGTGTGTGCGTGTGTGTGTGTGTGTGTGTGTGTGTGTGTGCGGTCGCGTTTGGCAGTCAGGCAGGCAGGCAAGCAGGCAGGCAGAGAGACTGACTGACAGACAGACAGACAGACAGACAGACAGACAGGCAGAGAGACAGACAGACAGACAGACAGACAGACAGACATGCAGACAGACAAGGAGACAGAGAGTAGCCATTGGACGAGGAAAACAATCCTGAAAAGAAAGTGGCTCGAGTCGGATGACTGAGCAGATGCGTGAGGAGGACATGAACCCCTCCATCTGCATCTGAAAGTGCCGGTTTCCATTTGGCAGCTATCTCTCTCTGATTGATCGATCGAGGGAGTGCATAGGGAAGCAAAACTGACAGGAGGGAGAGTTAGAGAAAGTGCAACACGGCGAGGATAAGCTTTCTCAACGACTTTCAATTGAAAGTGTGAGTGAGAATGACTTCGTGAAAGAAGAGAAAAATACTCCTCCCGTGTCTCTTTGTGATTTTCCCCCTGTTAGTGACATACTTTAAGGCTGCATGTCCATCAAGCATGTCCATCAAGTGTCGAGTCGGTGTGCTCATTCATGCGCGCAGGTGTCGATGAACTGGATTTTTGACACTTTAGATAGGGGGCGAAAGGGATATTTGACAAGTAAGTAGTCGGACTGTCCGAGAGAGAAGGCAAAGGACCACTTTTCTTTTCTTCTCATCTGCTGTTGCACTGTTGTTTCCCGTTCAGCCTCATTTGTGTCTTTTCTGGGGTCAGAGAGGGAGTGGAGAAAAACAAATCTGCACACTACTCTATGGCGAGGAGTGACAGTTGGGAGAGTCATTTCGAAACGGGGACCCATCCGATCCCATACCTGCAGGGGCTGTACGGGCGGGCACGGACAGGTGTCTTCTCCTTTGCTTGTCTGTTTCGTTTGTTTTTCTGTTCCTGAGTTTCTTAAGACCCTTGACAGGCGTTATGTTCAAAGTCTTTGGGTCACGCTCCATTCCCTTCTCCCTCTTGGTTGGTCTCCCTGTCTGTTTGCCTGACAATTAAATGTTCATTTGCTTTTTTCTTTCTTTCTTTCTTTCTTTCAGACGACGACATCGCAGTTTTCTTGGCCTTCACGAGGCCCACAGTGCGGTACTGGGACGTGCTGATGATGCTGAGGAGACAGTTCGGAACCAGCCAGAACCATATGACATTTGAGAGGTAGGTAGGTGAGTGACCTATCAGTTCCTTCCCTTCTTTCCTCTCTGAATTATTTCCTCTGAAGGATCCTTCCTCGTCTTTTCTTTCGACCTTCACTTGATATGTCTTTCTTCGTAGCCGTTTCCTCTCTGTCTTCTAGTCTGTCAGGGAAGGATAAGAAAGGAAGGGCTGATAGTCTAACATTCAGTGTCGAGTTGATGATGCACAAACCGGTGCTTGCTTGCAGATTCGCACACTGGCTCTTCTGTAAGGTAAGCCAGGCAGCTCCCTGCATGAGAGGCACCACGAGAGAGAAACAGTGCGAGGGGGAAGGGGATCTCTGTCCGGTAGGAGTAGATCCCCTGTATTGTTTGTGTTGGTGCACGGAAGCATGAGAAACTGCCTTAGCCATTGTTACGATAAATGCTGAAACGTTTCGATACCGTCATTTTCCAGGTATCACCCAGCCTGCACCTGTCCGTGTCTGTTTTCTGGCTTCGACGCTCCTTTCTCTCCCCCCCTCTTTGTGTCTCCCTGGGTGTTCGCAGAAAAACCACAGCGACATTCAGGTACCTGCAGTCCTTCTGTCCACCTCCCCAAAGGGTACAGCAGCCACAGGAATGCCAGGCACTGGACCCTTCTCCGTGGCTGCGGGAAGTCTTTACCCGCCCATGGTGGGGACTCAGTATGGGGGACCTTTGACTGGGGTCAATGGGGAGGCAACGGACCGCCCTGAGCTGTCCTTGATTGTACAGGCACTCCTTGCTGACCTTCTGGTGGAGGAGATCAACGGACATAAACGACTGCAGAGATTCGCACGGTGCCTGAGGGACTTCGAGAATCACCGGTCGGTCTTTTTCTTTTCTTTTCTTGTCTTTTTCTTGTCTTGTTTTGTCTTGTTTTTTTCTTTTCTTTTCTTTTCTTTTTCTTGTCTTGTCTTGTCTTGTCTTGTCTTGTCTTGTTTTTTTCTTTTCTTTTCTTTTCTTTTCTTTTTCTTGTCTTTTTCTTGTCTTGTCTTGTCTTGTCTTGTTTTTTTCTTTTCTTTTCTTTTCTTTTTCTTGTCTTTTTCTTGTCTTGTCTTGTCTTGTTTTTTTCTTTTCTTGTCTTTCCTTTCCTTTTCTTTTCTTTTCTTTTTCTTGTCTTTTTCTTGTCCTGTCTTTTCTTGTCTTTTTCTTTTCTTTTCTGTTCTTTTTCTTGTCTTGTCTCGTTTTTTTCTTTTCTTTTCTTGTTTTCCTTTCCTTTTCTTTTCTTTTCTTTTCTTTTCTTTTTCTTGTCTTTTTCTTGTCTTGTCTTTTCTTGTCTTTTTCTTGTCTGGTCTTTTCTTGTCTTTTTCTTGTCTTGTCTTTTCTTGTTTTTTCTTGTCTATTTCTTGTCTTTTCTTTTCTTTTCTTTTTCTTGTCTTTTCTTTTTTGAAAGACACAGCCGGGCAACAAAGAGAGCAGGGAGGCATTCTTGAAAACAAAACGAAAAAAACCTCCATCCCTTTTTGCTTTGCAGTTTCACTCCGGAAGAACTCCACGCGTTTCTGCACGGCAGCCTTGAGAAGAAGGAGAAGAAGGGAAAGCAGGGAGGAGGAGGCACCACGCAAGAGGAGAAGGGGAGTGCCCTGGGAGGACTCCTCGAGGACGATCTGGGAGAGTCCGAGACGGGAATGCGTTTCTTCATCACCCCTTCAGTGCTGCTTCGCTTCTTTGAGGCACACGGGAAGGAGGGGGCAACTAGGACAGAAGAGTGGGCCCGTCTAGCAATTGCGCGTTTTGACAGAGACGGAAACGGACAGCTGTCCCGAGAGGAGTTCTGCGTCGCGCTGCGGGTTGACCCTCCTGAGAGTGCCGTTTTTGGCCTTGAGGGTATGGATCCGTTCAAGGCTGAGGAAGAGCTCCGGGCGTCGATGGGGTCAGTCAGTCAATCAGCCAGTCAGTCAGTCAATCAGCCAGTCAGTCAGTCAGTCAGTCAATCAGCCAGTCAGTCAGTCAGTCAGTCAGCCAGTCAGTCAGTCAGTCAGTCAATCAGTCAATCAGTCAATCAGTCAATCAGTCAATCAATCAGTCAGTCAGTCAGTCAGTCAGTCAGCCAGTCAGTCAGTCAGTCAGTCAGTCAGTCAACCAGTCAGTCAGTCAACCAGTCAGTCAGTCAGTCAGCCAGTCAGTCAACCAGTCAGTCAGTCAGTCAGTCAGCCAGTCAGTCAGTCAGTCAGTCAGTCAGCCAGTCAGTCAGTCAGTCAGTCAGTCAGTCAGCCAGTCAGCCAGTCAGTCAGTCAGTCAGCCAGTCAGTCGGTCAGTCAGTCAGTCAGCCAGCCAGCCAGTCAGCCAGGCAGAAAGAGAAAAGACTCGAGGACAGACATCGGCAGGGGGGTGAGAAAGAGAAAGAGAGAGAAAAAGGAAAGAAAGAGAGAAAGAAAGAAAGACAGATAGACAGACAGAAAGACAGACAGACAGACAGAAAGTGACAAAGAAACTGACAAAGAAACAAACAAACACACAAAGAAAGAGAGAAAGAACAAAGAAACTGGAAGAAAGGAAAAAACATTATGAAAGGGAAGAAGGGAAGCAAGTGAGGGCATGATCGAGTGTGAAAAGGAGAAAGAAGCAAAACTGCAGTCCCCTACATGAATATTGTCGCACAAAGAGAAGCACACTCACCGGTGTGTGCGCGTGCATAAGCGCGTGCTTGCAAAATGTAAATTCAGAAACAGAAATGGTGCACCTTCCTCGCGTGGATTTGCTCTCTGCTCATGAAAGTCCTAGAGGCATGCATCCAAATGTGTCAGTCAACAAAATCGTATGATGCATCATGCATCGAATCGATGCATGTCGATCAACGAACGTTCCTCCATGCAGCACGATTGTAAACGTCAACAGCGACAATCTTCTCCTTCAAACAGCGCAAAGGAGACTCAAGGTCAGATGGAAGAAGAGAGAGAAGGAGGGCGAAGGAAGCGAAACAGATGACCCGGAGTTAGTGAAGGAAGGAAAGGAGACGTCCGAACCGACAGACACAAACATAAAAGGGAAGGACTTCTGGAGAACGGAAGCAGAAAATCAGAGAGAAAAGAGAGCAGAGCAATGAGACAAGCAAAGGAAAGTATCAAAAGTTTGTACGTCATCTCCGGTCGTCCGTGGCAGTGAACTCAAAGTGCTTTCTCTTTTTCATTCCTTTCATAAAAGAACAGGGGATTGACGGAAAAGAAGCACAAAATAATTCCAGCCAGGCAGAATCTCCCGTGCCGTGCCTGCACGCCGTCCAAAAATTTCATTCACGCTCCAATCGGATTGCTTTGCCTGCAGAGAGAGGCTGTTCAGGCGGCAGCCATCAACACGCTGCACGGCCGCACACACCTGACAGGCGCTCCCCAGCTTCTGACCGGAGGCGGCCCACTGCCCATCTCTACTGCCGCCGGTCTGCACAGTCACCCATCTCCACTGACTGACGCCCCCGCGTGCGCCCTCTTGCCCCCACTTGCCAGTTGCGCTCCCGGTGCCGTACTACCGTATGGGGTGGGCGCGCCGCCTCTGACTGCAGAGATCTACCCCCCCGTGTACCTCAACGGGATGCGGGGGGGCGTGGGGCCGTACGACGGAAGGGTCACCTCCACTATAGTCCCCCTGCAGGGGGCCGACTGTGCAGCATGTGTTGCTGAGTCTGGGAGAGTCCCGGTTTGAGTTTCTTTCGGTAAAATGTTTATGACCTTCAAGTTAAGATGTTTGACACCACAGACAGAAAACCATTCGGGCTTTATGAATAACTTCGTAAAGTAGCAGCAAGAACTGACTGTAGTATATAGTTCTGATGAAACACTTCAAGTTCTTTTCACAGTGATTCAATCGTAGAGTTTTTCATGTACGTATGCACTAGGCATAAGATAAAATAAAAAATATATATCCTCCTTTTAGGTTTCCTTTCTTTTTTTTTCAGCTACACAAAGTGACAGAGCTGTTAATTCCTAGGTTAATTCTTGATTTGTATTGTATACTAGATTGAGTACGTTGAATGCATATGCCGGTGTCAGTTGAAAGAACTTAATGTCAAAGTTGATGACGATGATGAATGAATGAATGATTCAAATGCAACAAAAAGATTGTATACTATTTAAGTGCTGCACTGTAACTTGCTAGGCGTTTTACAGAACAAGAAAAAAAAAAACAGAATTGTTTTTTTTTTTTGCTTATGCAAGACCTAAGCAACACTTGTGCACTCGTAATACCAAAACAACAGTTACGCATAGTTCTAGGCATAGTTATGCAATATACTTAAACAACAGTTGTTTGTCACCTAATATCAAGTCGGCAAAAGAAAAAAATCAGAGAGAATTCGCTTTATTTGTTTTCCACTTTTTTCTGTGATACACCTATAGGTAACTTACAGTGTCTTCTCGCAGTGGCAGACTTGCACAAAGGTTGTTCATCTATTGTACAGCTGTTATTGAGTGCTAGGTTGAGTGTTAATTGTTTTGTTTTAAAAGATACATTAAAAAGAGAAAGCTGGAGAGAAAGTTGTACTGTAAAAAAAAAAAACTAGAAACACATTTTTTTTTCTCATGCATGGTTTTTCTTTTTTTCTTTTTGTGTTTTCCCTCCTGCTATGCGCTATCAAAGCGTGACTAGAAAGAAAATGAGAATTAAATAAATTGACTTAATCGAAAATAGTGCTAAGCAAAAGAGAATGGTGTGTGTCGCTTACGTTCATGACTTAGTGGTTAACATACAACATTAACAAACAGAAGATCATAGGTTCAATCCTCGCTACCTGCCTTTTTAAAGATCAACAAGAAAAGAGACGGGACGTTAACGTCCTGTACTATACAGATTTTGGCCTGTCGCATTTCGATCGAAATCACATGAAAGACTTCCGAAAGACTTTCTGGAAGACTACTATGAAATCAGATCGATCGCTGAATCGCAAGAAAGCTCCATGCTCCTGACATCGATCGAGTTTGTCACTAGGGATCGACCTCAGGCTGAACCGCTCCAGCGACATCAAGCCCTGAAGACCTTTGAACCTCTGCAAGCACTTACTAGCGCCAACCCCTCTAAGTAGGCCTTAACACGTAGTGATGCCTAGCTTGAGATCAACAAGATCAAAGAGCTGAGCGAACGGAGACCAACCTTCTCTGCCGAACAACAACTATTCTGCAAGCAACGCAGACCACCTTTTTCGCCCAGAGAAGGTTCATCCAGAGGAAACCAGAACGCTGTGATCATCTACACGCATACTACAGGAGCCCACACCTGCGAGCCATCAACTCAAACCTCAATTTGTACGCCCTCAACTTGGCCGTCCCTTTGGTGTCCTGTACCTGCAAGGAGAAGAAGCAGGACCACATCGCGAAGCGCTGCTGGAATTTCTGA
>JAHBMJ010003565.1:0-10005 GCA_018398765.1 Chromera velia | reverse complement strand
GGAGAGGAGGGGGGAGTGGGCCAATGGGTGGGAAACACTCTATGTACCCGACCTGTGACATCCAATCAGGGGGGATCACAGTTGAGGATGTAGATGTAGATGGCCCTGGGGTGACAGAGAAGGGGATTCCGAACATAGGGGTGGATGTACGCCAGACTGGGGGGGGTGGAATGGTGAACAGAGGGATGAATGATGGGAAGAAGGGGGATGGGGGAATTAGTCTGATGGTGCCTAACGGAAGGCCGAGAGTGAACGGTAATACAGGGGTGAACGGGGTGGGGGGGGGAGGGATGCAGGATAGCTTTGGGAGGCAGACAGGGACAGGGTCACCTAAACGAGTGAGGCAGGTAATGCATTCCTCAGAGGGGAAGCAGGGGAACACAGACTCGGGGTTCGTGACCCCAAGATCCATGGGGGAGAGAGAGGGGGAGGGTTAGCAGATGCGAAAGAGAGCTGTGACGCCCTTTAGACCGTCGTCTGCCGGGAAGGACAGGCCCACAATGAATGAAATGCAAATCTTCCCCCCAAATATGCCGATGGTAGGTGGGAGGATCGCATACAAGACACTGGTTGACCTTCCGGTGTATCGACAACCGAAGAATGGAGGTCTGGGGGGGAAACTCTGGCAAGAATGTATGGATGATGCCAGACTGATGGTGTCTGTCAGTGAAACACGGCGGGGCCAGGTGAGGAGGAAGATGATCTCAGCGCTGAGGGACAGTGCAGTGGACGGGGACCTGGAGGGCTGTGACCTTATGGAACTCGTTTATGCTTTCATCATACAGAAGAAGAGGGTTGAGGCTCTCTGTCTGCAGCAAGAGAACGAGGGAGAGGGGGGGAAGGGAATGGAAGGTCGCCAGATGGGACCTGAGTGACTAGGGACTCAAGAGCATGTCGGGAGGAGCAGTAGTCAGTTGAATGTTCAAATTAATTTTAATTCTTCTTTTTTGTTGTCTTTGTCTGATGAATTGCATGAGAAAGTGAGGGAACTGGTTGGAGTGATTGGGAAGGATACAGGGAATGGAAGGGGTTTTGGCAGGGAAAGTGTGAGAGAGAAAGTGGAGTCTGACCTTGATCGTCTTTCCCTCAGATTGGCTGGGGTGCGGATGTTTGTTGCATCCCTCCATGTGCACGTAGTTCAAGCCTGTCCTGTTTAGGCATCGGAGATTCACAGATGCGATTGCCCGTTGACGACGGTTCTTGTCATTCAGACAACACAGCCACCTTCATACACTCTCCGTGTTATGCCTGCGTCCCCTCAGGATGTGATGAATCCTTCTTGCAAGCTTCGGACTGTCTTTAAGAGAGGGTTTGGTCAGAAATGTTTGAGGAGACTTGTATATTCCCATTCGCTGGCTGCTTCTACATGGTTGGGTCTGTCTGATACAAAATATTCTTCCTTTCTGAGAGAGGTTAAGGATGCTTGTACTGGGGTGGGAGAGGATGCATCATGGTGGGACAAGGGAGTAATATATTTGATTTGGTCACGATGGAAGAGAGGCTTTTATATTGGAAGTACCGTTGGTAGGGCGCTCGATCGGTTCTTTCAGCACCTCACGAGTGCATTAAAACTGCGTCGCGTTGGGAAGAAATGTAATAAGACGGGTCGTGGGTATGCACATCGCTTTTATTCTGTTTTGTCTGCTGATGCTTCCAGACACGGCCTCTTTGTTATCCTTCCTATTGCAAAGATTGAGGGTGGTCAGATGAATTTGTGCATGATGGAATACTTATGTATTCGTGCATACAAACCTACATGGAATACAGTTGGTGTGTTGAGGAGATTCAAGAATGACCCGGTGTGTAATCTGAGGGACTCTACTAAAAGGGATGTTCGCTCAATTGCATGCAGGTGTAGTGACAGGGTCTCAAGTCTGAGAAGGAGACTTGAATCTTCTGTTCACATGTTGAAGTTGGCAGGAAGAGTTGATAAAGGGGGCAGTTTCCAATCTCGCTCCCTTTTTCTCTACAGGGTCACTGGTGAAGAGGGTGTGGGGGCGAAGAGAGGGGAAGGGGACATGATTTCTCTTTTTCGTGCACGACTGCTGACTGCGTTGTTCAAGAAGGTCCTTCCCGATTTGTCTCTTCGTTCATTCGATGCGACGAAGAATGATTTGAGTGCATGTATGCGCATGGTGCCCAGGGGCGGGATTCTTGGGGGAGGGAGGGCAACTTTTGACTTGAATGTGAGACAAATGTGCGAGTTGAATGGCTGGTCAGCAGCGACTTTGCTCAGAGGGGAGCTGATTACGATTCGGGTGCCCCTCGCTGACTTGTCTTTTTTCTGATCTTTTTATTTTACCATGTTTGAGGAGATAAAGAAAACTGTGTCTCCATTGTCAAACGTGAGGCTTCGTCTTCTCCCTACAAAGCTGACTGATCTCCAACAGACTTTGGACAATACATATGGGATTTGTGGGGAAGGAGGAGGGGGTGAAGGTTCTTCTTGTGGATCGTCGTGTCGTTGTAGAGAGATTGCGGAATTATTTGTTCTTCCTTTGCTTGATGGTCATGTGTGTTGTCTACTGTCTGCGTCTTCCTCTCTTAGATCTTTCTTCTCTCTTCCTCCTCACTTTTCTTCCAAGGCCAAGTTATGGCCTAACACTGGTGCATGGAATGTTGTCTCGAAGGGTATTGAGTCTTTCCTCCGTTCTGTTCTCACTTCTGATGGTGGCACTCGGGAGGGGGTTGGTCTAGGAAGGACAATGGGAAGGGGGAGGGAGAGGGAGAATATAAGAGGCAGGTCGATGAAAGGGGTCTTGTCTCTTGCAATGATTGCCGACCTTCGGGAGCGATGGATTTCAACGCTTTCGTATGCTCAGGCAAATGAGAAAGGGGCCGGCCATCCCAAGGAAGTCTATGGCAATCAGAAAGTTATTGACTGCTCTAGCGGTTGTGCTAGTTGACAAGGCCAGAGGAGATCTGGCTTCTTTGTGTAAGAGGAAATGCATTGAGGCAGTGGCAAGAGCTTTTCTTTTTAATTCTTCTTATGAAAGAATTGGGGAGGCTGAGTTTTCTGCTTTTCTGAACCTTCTGGAGAATGGTTTTCCGAATGAAAAGGATGCATGGGTGTCTTTTTTGAATCAGTTCAAGAAATTTGACAAGAAGAAACACCACTTTGGGATTGGGATCCTTTGGGTGAAACGTAAGTCTTGGGGAGTTGAGGGGGAGCTCCCTGAGTCTTGGTCCTCTTTGAAGTACATGCTATTGGTATCTTATAAGAGACACGCTAGACGTGAGATTTTCTCTTTCCTTTGCAAGGCTTTGAATGGCTGCCTTTCTTACTTTTCATCACATTGTGACTTTGACTCTGTCTTTGCTTTTTAGGATAAGGTTGGGATCTTTAATTCAGGGTTTGGGAGACTTGCAGATCGTGGCTCTTGTGTTTTTTCTAATTTGTATTGGCCTCGGGGTGGACTTGGTCTGCTGGTGGACGACATCAAGGCATTTTTTCCCTCTCTACCCAGAGCTGATTTCCTTTCTTGTTTGAATGACTTTATTCATTTCATTCATTCTTCCTCTAGATATCGCTTTGTTATGTTGCCGACCCATAAGTCTTTTTGTATTAAGGAGGCGGGTCCGGGAGAGGGTGAGAAGTGGTATTCTCGGAGACGTTACTTAAAACCTATTGCTTTTTTATTCTCCCACTGCAATTACGCGAATGCACTTTCTTGCCCTCTTAATATGCTGGCTCATATAATTAATCTTGATTTTGTTTCGAATGTAATTCGGGTTCGAGGGAGGATAGTTAGACAGCATAAAGGTTTTCCTCAAGGGAGTCCATGCTCTCCTGGTGAGGCCCGATTTTTTGCTGCGTGGAAAGAGTACTCTGTTGCATTGATGAGATTGAAGCCTTCATGGAGGGGGGAGAAATGGATGGCAGGGAGATACATGGACGATAGAACGATTGTTTCTAGGTCTGACTGTGGTATGAGTGATGTGCCGGATGACTCCATGATGGAAAAGTTACTTGAGGAAGACTTCTACAGTCCTGCATGCGTTTTAGAGCGTCAAAAAGGATCTACGGTGCTTGGTCTGCGTCTTTTCTCTTTGCCGGAATCTCCTTCAATTTTGCTTTTTGCTGCTGTTAATCCTAACTGTGATGTTCTTTTTTATTCTCTTTCGTGATTTGGTTGCTTTTTCTCTGCTGCCTATTTCTGGAGGATGGTCGTCTTTTCTTAACCTACCTTCACTTCGTAGAGTGCGTCTGATGCATGCTTTCTCCTATGTTCCTTCTGTCTCGGCCAAGAAGGGCCTAATATCCTCTCATCTTATCCGGACACTTCTTTCTTGTAATGCACCTGCGGTTATCCTGGTTGATGAACTTACTTTTTTATTTTTAGAGTTATATATTTTGAGATGGCCTGTTTCGTTTTTGCTTGATTTGTTCATGTCTGCAGTCCGTCGGACTGGTGATGATGGTCTTCGTTCTCTTTGGAAGGTGCGTTTATCCTTTCTTTGTTTTGTTCTAAAATAATCTACATATGACTAATTTTCAACGTTACGGCCTTTTGTTGTCGTTTGCTTCCGCAAGTGCACCTGAGAACCGTCAGCGATAGACAAAAGACAGCGGTAGGGATACGGAGGGGCGTCGCGTACGGAACACTACGTGTGTTCTCTAATCATGCCTACGGTCTATCCATCGGCTTGCAAGGATCGACGTAATACTGCGATTAATTGGCATGCTGATTTCAAGCTATTAATGTTTAGCTCGGCATGTATGCGAAGCGTCATTCTCCGATGGTTTTTCGTATGCATACGTTTTTTGTATGTCATGTAATTAGCATGTATTCGATAAATTCCAATTGAATCAGACAGCAGCCTGTTGGATTGTACTAGATTATGGTAGATTGACCGTGTGCTCCTACCAACACATTTGTGCACAGACAATATAGGATCTCAGCTGTTGGAAGAGACTTTCAATTTTGTAGAATCTCCATTATGGTATCTATCGCTGATCGCGACCGCCAAACAAAACGTTGCTGCCGGTCTGCATGACCCGGTCGGACCTTTAATACGCGGCATGCACGTATAGATTGCGAGGTCGCGTCGGCGCATTCCTCATGTAAACCCGGTCAGGCACGTGTACCATGGTTCGTGATGACAAGGTCGGTGCCTTCGGCACTGACCTTCGCCCTAGGCAACTCTCAACAACTGCCTATCGCAACGCGGAAGGTGGTTATACAGATGTGCATGGACCAATTAGAAGGGTCTGAAATTTTTGAGCCAGTTAAGCCGGTCCGCACGATTCCAGTGGCGTCCACGGCCCAGAAAGGTACCAAATTGGTCTTCAGAGGCCGCTGAGTGCGTTGATGCAAGAATTTGGACCAAAACTTTCCGGGGTCCCTTTCAAAATCCCGAAATTGTGCTCAGAATCGCTCAGAATGCTCAAAAAGCACCCAGTTGCCCAATGAAAGCTCAGTCCATCCTCTCTTGCCTTCCTTTCTCTCTTGTTGTTTACAGTAGCACAGATGGTCATAGCGACACCATTCCACTCCCTCAGGACCAGATAGCTTGTGTCTATGTCAGGGTGAGGTCTTGTTATAGTGTTGGTCTGCTTTGGCGTGTCTGGCAGCCCCAGTGTGGAGCAGTCAGGAAAGGACCTCCCAGGTCTCCTGAGTAACATTTCTTCTTTCTACCAGGAGGCCACAGGATCGATCTCCAACAATTTTGCCTGATGCCCCATATCTGTTGTCATCCTCCCAGGCCAGCGGGATAGGTTTCTGGTGCGTCTGCTGGTTGTGAGAAGGCGAGATTGTTTTGTCTTCTTGTTGTGGAGAATTGGCGTCTCAGGGGTATTGATCGACCTTCAGCTCCCCCGGTAAGTCGTTTTGTCCTGCTTTTTCCCTCCAAATAGGATTGTATGAGTGTTAGGCAGTACCTGTATGCGTTGGATGCAGGTTCAAGACACTCTAGAGAAAAAGAGGTCTTCAAATGATTTCACACAGGGCGCCCTATGGAGTGTATCTTTGTCTTCCTCAGCAGACTTGTTGACTGAAGTCCACAGTGCCGCAACCATTCTTTATCCCCCGTTCACACTGAGTCCCCTGAACCATGTAGACTGTGTTAGTACGTAATTTATCATGATTGATGCCCCACACCCCTTTTTAGACTTCTGAGTCTACAGAGGCCTCTTTAGCCTCTTCAAGTGTCAGACCTCAGACGTCCATTCTTTGGACTTTCTGTGAGTCTGGGAGTCGTTTTTTCTGCACCAAGCAGCTAGAGAGAGTCTAGAGAGGTGAACTGACGTCTCCTAGGTTCATTGGTTCGAGTCCGGGAGGGAAAAGGGAACAGAGGGCTGTTCCTTTTCCCCTCGAAATTTTTGAGCCGGTTAAGGTCTGGCGGCGGGTTCTAATTGGTCTATGCACATCTGTATGACCCGCCGCCGCGTTGCGATATAAACTTAGGCAAAACCACCTGGGGTCGCCCCAGGCGGCCCGCCAGGGCCGCCTGCAGCATGCCTGGGGTACCCTAAGCGCCCCAGGCAGGTTTAGACAGCATGCTAGCAACCAATTGACTGTATATATTCATTAATGACTCCTGTATGGCTGATGGTAGAGTGCAGTGATGAGCAAGTGTAGGGCTTGACATCGTGTACAGTTCAGTTGTATAGTTATATGTGGAGTCCTACCCTGTAGCGCCGCCCTTTGAGCCTTCGCATGCGCCATGACTGAGTGAGCCAGCGTGCCGCGCCACATTCTGCCACCGCGCTTTGCTTCGTACGTGTCGCGCGCGCATCGATCGAAGTCGAGTCTGACCTTCGCAATGTTCGCATTCAGACAATATATCACTTGAACAACAGATAGGATCATTTAAGGCTAATGTCTGTTTGGCATAGATCGGGAGTCTGAGACTCTGAGAGAGAGGAACAGTTAGAGAGAAGCATAAGTAGAAATTATGCTATGATAGAATGAACCTAGCTGATTGGAATCCTAGATTGCTCTAGAGCTAAACCTTCTGTAAACTGTTGCCTGAATGAGTGTTACTCACGTTCCTTCTCTAGAATTTTCTTAAGGTTCTTGTCCCTGCTTTACCTTCTGTCTGGACGCCATAAGGTGGCCGGACAGGGGGGACAAAGCATTGTGGTGAACGCTCAGCTCGATGAGTGTCGACTCTCGTGTAGCTTCTGTGATGGAGATCAGATCTGTCTCTTTACGCAACAGTTGGAAACCGATTGCAACGATCCGGGCACGGTCAGGCAAAGACCGTAAATAGGGGAATTCAGCGTCCCCTTGCGTCCCAAGCTGCCCGGAGCCCTCTTTTCGAGATCATTGTGGTGGACTGGGAACTCGGGGTGGCGTTCCTGATTAGAGAAGTGGATCAGAGACCTCTGCATGTATGGAACCGATCGTGGAGATGTTGGTTGGTGTTGCTTAGACTTTCGAGTGACTCCGTCTCATGAAGATTGCCGTCTACGAGTACATCACAATTGAAACGGCCAGTAGATTGCTTCTTTTGCTTGCTGTTCTGTGAATGTGTGACTGGTTCTATGTCTGATCGAATGGGACTGGCTTGTGTCCAGCTGTGACTCTGCTGTTTGCTGTGTCCGTGTCTACACATGACTGACTGTCTAACTCTGACAGCTGGTGTGTGCGCTTATTCACGGTGGTTGGCATCTTTGTATGATAATCCTTTTGCGTCGAAATGATGCGAAAGGTATGGGCGCTTAGCAGGAGGCTGAGTATGCCACGGCCCTACAACCACTCCATCCATTGTGTATACATGCACATGAAGTGGTCGGGAATTCCCTCCAAAAGAGCAGAGCTGAGAGAGTTCTTTCTGCTGCAAAGTAACACGCTGTCCGAAGCCAAAAGACTTGCACTTTCGATCTTGATGTTAAGCCAGGAGGCATTGGATGTATTTGATACCCCTGAGGGAATGGCAGGCCTAAAGTACAAAAAGTCAAGTGTGTGACTGCTGCCGCGTGGCCAGGTTGCCCTGTGATAGGTCGATATGTCCCGGTTGCACCGTTCTTCTCGACTGACAGTGAGAAGGTGGAAGGATTTGAAGCTGGTGATGGCTGCTCATGAAGTAAACGATCGAACAATCAGAGCAATGCACCTCGAGGAGTGAGGTTATGACAGAGTGTTCTGAAGTCACTTGGTTTGGCATGGTAGCTTAATAAGAACGAGGATGGCCGATATGTAAACAGGCTTTCAGGAACCTATGAGTGGAGCAGTGTGTAGCTGCACCCTTTTCTTTTCTCTTTATCCCTTTGCAGCTGTTAACAATTCGATGACGCCAAGTTGGACGCACACGTTGGCCGCCATACTCCTGAACTAGCTGGTGCTGGGAACCTATAACTCCGATCGAGTCTTCCGGTCGACGACATACACACGTGGTGGACGAGTGCTCTTATTGGTGCCACCAGTATCTGCGTCGCATACCTACGTCTGGGTGATCTTGGACTTGCGAGCACACCTCACACATCGTGGCGCTTTAAGATTGTTCTGATGTACGTGGCGCCTTGAATATTTTGACACGAATGCCATTGAGATGAAGTTCTTGAAGCTCTGACAACGTCTACGGCGACTTGGATGAGATCCACTATGGGTATTGAAGCTTATGCTCGGTCTCTTCATTTGTTGATCGCGAGAACGCGATTTTCCTGTCCATGGCCAGGGGGGATCTGTGGAGTCCTACCCTGTAGTGCTGCCCTTTGAGCCTTCGCATGCGCCATGACTGAGTGAGCCAGCGTGCCGCGCCACATTCCGCCACCGCACTTTGCTTCGTACATGTCGCGCGCGCATCGATCGAAGTCGAGTCTGACCTTCGCAATGTTCGCATTCAAGCAACATATCACTTGAGCAACAAATAGGATCATTTAAGGCTAATGTCTGTTTGGCATAGATCGGGAGTTTGAGACTCTGAGAGAGAGGAACAGTTAGAGAGAAGCATAAGTAGAAATTATGCTATGATAGAATGAACCTAGCTGATTGGAATCCCAGATTGCTCTAGAGCTAAACCTTCTGTAAACTGTTGTCTGAATAAGTGTTGCTCACGTTCCTTCTCTAGAATTTCCCTAAGGTTCTTGTCCTCGCTTTACCTTCTGTCTGGACGCCATAAGGTGGCCGGACAGGGGGGACAAAGCATATAGTTAGAGTCCATACCACTTTGTAGCGCCTTTTAATAACGTTTCCTTCACAGTAATGAATGCCGCTGAACTAATTGCATTTAATATGATTATGTTAAAAAACAAAAAAAGAAGTTCGCATCTGTACGTGTGTTAAAATCCCGTGTACATAACGCAAAATAAATCTAGATATAAGAAATATCAAGTTAAATAGGGGCCCGGAAGGCGAAAAATACTTAGAAAATATGAGGTATTGCATGGATAGTTCCATGTGCGTTGCATCACCCATCCATGTATGTGCGGTTGCTGCTGGAAAAACGCCTAGCCGGATAAAAAGTGAGTTTCTGCGATGCCGCGCACGCACTGACGCATGTACATACTTTATTCCGTGCGTAATGCGTATGAACTGACTCGTATATTTAATTCTTATTGTTTAGGTTAGTTTGTGTTTAACTTTAACATTACTTTAAGAAAACAAAATATGGTAATGATAATGACATAATATGAAATTAAAAGAGAGAGAAAGAGAAATCCAATAGTTACGGATTCTAACTCAAAAAGTTGATTTTAAAAATTTTAATGTTTTTTTAAATGAGCAGCCCTAGTTTCAAATTTTAGGTTTTAAATGAGCAGCCCTAGTTTCACTGTAGTGGGGTATTTTTCACCGCGGTATCAGTTTCATCCTGTAGTGTAATGCAGCAGAGGCCGCAGTCTCCAGAGTCTCGGACCCTTGCCATCCTGCCCTGCCGTTCAACCCTAGTTTGTTCCATCTCGCAGAAAAGAGCTTCAGTAGATCGCAGGACGAGGCCTACCCTCAGCCGCACTTTAAGCACTTACAATAGCACGCATGGTGTTATTTGAACTCAAAAATCCACACCGTTCGACCCTAGTTTCATCCATCCTATGCACAAAAAACTTCAGGATAAATCTCA
>JAHBMJ010003563.1:0-10109 GCA_018398765.1 Chromera velia | reverse complement strand
TGCCACAGAGTTGCGGAAACCAAAGGTGGGCTTGCAGGCTCTCAGATTTCGTCTTCATACACCACTGGGACGGTTCAGGCAGAAGCCTGAAAGCCCATGTGTTGTTTCCGCAAATTTGAAAATTATTGCCCGTGACAGGCCGATCTGGGCAATACTGCCCGTGAGAGGCTGATCTGGACAATAATTTTCAGATTTACGGAAACAGCACACAGGCTTTCAAGCCTCTACTAGACAGCTTCCAGTAGTGTCGGAAGACGAAGTCTGAGAGCCTGTGAGCCCACCTTTGGTTTCCACAACTCTACCGGCAGTACTCGATTGGAGGGAGGACCACTGAAATATTGCCCGTGTTGCGCTCATCTCGGCAATAATCCACAGGTGAGTCTGGAAAAAGTGGTCCTGGATGGTTTTGTTTTGTTCATTTATGTGTTCTGACATCATTTGGATGGGTCTGGATGCAGGGAGTTCCGACAGCTCTAGAGTGTATTGCCCAGATCGGCCTCTGATGGGCAATAATTCGAAGGATGATCGGACCCCTGTGTATTGACTGCTGTCACCTGCGCTACTCGGTGGTGTTTTTCAGCATACGATGTATTGTCCTCTGTTCTTCTACTTGCAGATTGGCCCCCGGCAAGGCATAAAAAGGCCGAGGTAAGTGTTGTGGGGGCCCTGGGGGGTGAGCAGACCTGTTGTTCTCTCTCCATCCATCTCTATCTTTCCGTTTAAATTCTCCTCTGGTACGCGACCTGCAGGTGTTTTTTTTCTTTTTTCAAGATCCCACTGGATCCTTCTGGGCCCCCTTGGAATAGATGCAAGTGCCGTTCAAGCCGATCGAGGCTTTTCAGAAGGTCAAGCATCCCACCCCTTATACCCCTATCTTGCTTTCTTCCCTTCTCTTCCTCTTTCTTTCTTCTTTCCTGTCTTTTTTTCATACAAATGATTTCGTTCGTCTCCCTTTCTTTCCCTCTCTTCCATTGTAACCTTCCTTCCTTCCTTCCTTCCTTTCTTCCTTCCTTCCTTCCTTCCTTCCTTCCTTCATGTTTGTTCGCTTATCCCGCCTTCCTTTGTTTCTTCCTTCTTTCTGTCCTTTCCTTCCTGCCTGCCTGCCTGCCTGTCTGGCTGTTTTCTCCTTTACCTTTCTTCCTTTTTGTTTCTCGTCCTTCAATCGTTTGTTCATTTATGTTTTTGTTCCTGCGGCCCGGCCACTTCTTTTTTTCTCCCTTCCATCTTTCCTGTATTTATTCCTTTATTTATTCTTTCAGGGGACTTTGCTCACTTGCTTCGTTTTTTCCTTTCTTCATTGAAATTTCATTTATTCATTCATGCATGCACGCATACATTCAGTCAGTTAATCAGTCAGTCAGTCAGTTAGTCATTCATTCATTTATTTATTCATTCTTTTCTCCTCCTTCCGTCCTTCTCTGCTCCCTTAATCGTTTCCTTTTCTCATTGAATCAATCAAGCAACCAATTAATCAATGGGTCTTTGTATCTTCCTGCCTTGCTTGCTTCCTTCATTCTTTTTTTCTTCTTTGCCCTCCTTTGTTTCGTCTTTTCATTCATTCATACATTTATCTTTCTTTCCTTCCTTCCTTCTTTCCTTCCTTCCTTCCTTCCTTCCTTGACTTTTGTCCTTCCTTCCTTCCTTCCTTCCTTCCTTCGTTCCTTTCTTTGCTTCATGTTTTCTTTCGTTTGTTGGTTCCTTGCTTTTTGTCTTCCTTCTTTGCTTCGTTCTGCCCTGCAACAATTATTGGTCTTCCCTCCGATGACCACCTTGACCCTGTCTTCAGCTCGCCCCGATCTCTCTCTCTCTCTCTCTCTATGTGTATGTGTGTGTGTGTGTGTGTGTGTGTGTGTGTGTATATATGTGTGTGTGCGTGTGTGCGTGTATGTGAGAGAGAAAGGGAGACAGAGACAAAAGGAGAGAGAGAGAGCAAATGAGTGCATGTTCTGTGAGTCTGTGCACGCACGTACATATGCGTGGGGCACTCTGTGGGGGTGTGTGTGTATGTATATGTGTGTGTATGTGTGTGTGTGTGTGCACGTGTGTGCGCGATCTGTTTTTATGAGTGGGTCTTCATTCGGGTAAAAAATGATGAAAAGGGCCTTCATGCGCGGTAAAAGTTATCACTTGGTACAACCGCGCGATGCAGTCATATCGGCTGTTTGACGCCTGTTTCCTCTTTTTCTCCTCTCACTTTCTTTTAAATTTTCTTTTTCTCTTTCTATAAGACATTCTAGGAATAGCGCGCTGTCAGAAATAGGCTTCTTCTGTGACTGGCAGCTTGGCTGCAAGAAGCGGGAAATATGGGGAAAGAGGTGATTGGTTTATGAAAGACGTGTTGAAGTATCAGACAAGGTGTCTTGAAAGTGAAAGAGGCTTGTTTAAGAAGTTGATATACTTTTTAGAGATACTTATTCGAGTCCTGGCTACTCTGCATAGATTGAACCAAAATATTAACTTTAAGCGTAAGCTTAATGTACGTTATAATTACGTTACAGTATGATGTAAAATTTTCTACTCAAATTGCTAGCTTAATTGCTAGTTGAATGATAGTTTGTATATTAACATTTATTTTATATCTAACTAGTTCATTTTAATAATATGCCGTAATATGTGTCAAAGTCCGACTTGAGGGCAAAAGTCTATTTATGAGGGCACAAGCCTCATGATGCAGAGCTTCACTTTCCGGGCCACGCATGCAGGATGTATCTAATGCCCCCCCTTTCACTTTCCGGGGCCAGTGGGCCGCGGCCATGCGGGGCCCGACCATGCATGCACCGTCAAGTCCCTATGCTTGAAAATGGACCTCTATGCTGAAGTCTAACCTTTATATTGATAGTATTATTCTATGTTTTCTTGACATAAAATATAAGTTAATTAGATTATTTTTTTTTAAGTTTATCAATGATGAATAAGCTGATAACAAATGTTTATAAATTTAGATTCAAGTTCTTAAAAGTAATTCTAGTGCTAGCTAATTAAAGGTGATTGATCAATAGTGACTGCCAGCTGCTGCGCATGTCATTGAATGTTTTTCAAATCTAAATCTGTTTAATGATACTGTTAGCTAAAAAAATTTTGAAATTTGACTATTATTCGATTAAGTATGTGTGTGCGCATGAATACGCGGCAAAAAGTTTTTAAAAAAACTATAATCTATCTAGATAATCTATATATTTTAAAGTTTTTACTACAAATGTCAGATTAGAATAAAATTTATTTTTTGGAAAATTCTTTTAAAAGTAGTTCAGTAAGAACGAGTTTTAAATTTTAATACTATCAAAACAATGATCGAAAACTAAAATTTAATATTTTTAAAATATTATTTCAAGAGAGAACCTTGAAAAGGCCAATATTTAAGCCGTTTTGTTCCATTTGTTATTCAGATCAATTCTAATTGAAAAGTCATTTCTGTACTTCTTCTACCATCGCTCAAAGAATGACATTCTGAGACACTAACTTCTTGTAGGACAAATCACGGAAACTCAGAGTGCCTCTGGTTTGAACGCATAAATAAGATTCATTGGGTGAGAGAAGAAAACAAAACAAGTAAGCAAAACAGGAAAGCAACGGAAACGGAGGAAGGAAGAAGGCAAACAAACGAGAAAAAGAAAAAGGAAGGAAGAAAGGAAGCAAGGAAGGAAAGAAGAAAAGTAAGGAGTCTTAGACAAAGAAAGAAAGAAGGCCAATTAATAAATACGGAAGGCAGGACGGAAGGAAGGAAGGAAGAAAGAAATCAAGAAAACAAGAAAAAAGAAGGAAAAAAGAGAGGAAGGAAGGAAGGAAGGAAGGAAGGAAGCAAAAGAAGAACGGCAGGCAGAGATAAAAGACAGAAGACAATGAAAAAAGAAGGAACTTCAAGGAAAGAAGAAAGCAGCAGGGGAAGGAAGAAAGAAGCAAAAGGAGAGACAGGGCAACGAAGGAAGGACGAAGGAAGGAAGGAAGGAAGGAAGGAAGGAAGAAAGAAAAGAAGGAAGGAAAAAAGGAAGGAAGGAAGGAAGGAAGGAAGGAAGGAAAAAAGGAAGGAAGGAAAGAAATGAATAGAAGAAGGATGGGAAAAACGACGGAAGAAAGGAAGGATGAAAGACAGGAAGGAAACAGACACAGAAAGCTTAAAAATTTTTGAACGAAAGAAAGAACAAAAGTAGGAGAGGAGAACGATGCAATGAAGGGAGGAAAGAAAGACGGAAAGAAGGGACTCCGACAAGGAAAGAAAGGAAGAAGGGATCGAAGAAGGAAGGAAGAAAGAAAGTCACAAAGAGAGAAAGAGAGAGAGAGGGAAAGAGAGAGAGAGAGAGAGGAGGGGGGAGGGGGGGAAGAAAGAAAAGAAGGAGGGGAAAAAAGGAGGAAGACATTAGGGAAGGCACGAAAACAATAATTAAGGAAAGAAGGGGGAAAAAACAATAAAGATGGAAGGGAAAGGGAAAGAAAAGAAGCTGTGCGCTCCAACTGGAAAATATAGAGAAAAGCAGAAGGGCATGGGGGAATTAACTTGTGTCAAAAGAGCCAGAACGGCAATATTCTTTTTAGAGACTCTGTAGTACTGATGTCTCGCGCCGCCAACGTGTTATCGCCTGATTGTCATCGCCTGATTATCGTGCCGCCGCGTGTTTGACGCACGTGCTTAGTCTGCCAGCCTACCTCAGTCTGCATGCTTTTGCTGCATGCGTCTTTTCATAGACTGACACAGGTGTTGTGATGTATTGTGGTTTATGGAGAAACAACAATGTCTAGAAGAAGAACCAAACGATCAGTTCTTTTGTGTGTCTTATGAATGGCTCTAGAAATCCTCCCTAGTTATCTCTTAGCAATCTTACAGGGTAGCAGAAGCCTCGTTCGACCAGAGGCTATCGTTGATCAAATCCATTTGTGTTGTGGTTGTACTGAATGGTTGAAAGGACATTCAGTGAGTTTATTACTCAGTCCGAGTGCAATGCGCAGTTCCAGGAGCTGCGCCAAGAACCTCTCTTGCAGCGCTCTGTGATGCAGAGGCTGGCAGATGAAGTTCGAAAGCCACGGACACAAGTTATACTTCCGACCATGGCCGCTAGAGTGGAGACGTCTGCCGATAAACATCCTCTATTGCTCGACGAAGAACTGCTTCAAGCTTGCAAGGTGAGGGAGCCCTCCATCTTTGCAGGGGAATCCGATCGGCATGAGGTTTCTGACTAGCTCGAAGACATGAAGGAGTATTGCCAGGGCATGGGAGTGTTGGAGAGTCGATGGCTCTTTGTTTCGAAGAGCTATTTGTCAAAGACTCTGAAGAAGTGGGTCCATCGAAAGCAGAAAAGCGCAACTCCCTTCCGTTCTTTCCAAGACTTCGCAGAGGTACTGAAAAAGAGGTACATCGACCCGCTGGAGCAGGATCACCGTAGGGATGCACTGGAAGAGCTCCAATACTTGAAAGCACAGGGCATGGAGAGCTTTGGGGACGCCTTCCTGGACCTGGCGGAAGAGATCAAAGACACATCGACCCCTGCTGATCTCATCCACATCTTCAAAAAGGCCATCCCCGACCCGATTTGCCTCGAGGTGAACAAAAAAGCTCCTTCCATTCTTGAGGAGGCAGTGGAGGCGGCTTGTATCGCAGTGGAGACTTTGGAAGGAAGGGGTGGGAACCGAAAGAGGCACGCTCAAACTGGGGGCAGCAGACCGAACGGAAAGCACCAGGGTGGGTCCAATTCTGACGGACCTGTTCCCATGTAGCTGGACGCTGTGTGCTCTCTTTCTTCAAAAGAGAGAGCCGAACTGATGCAACAAGGACGGTGCTTCCTCTGTAAGTAAAAGGGACATGAGAAGAAAAATTGTTTATCCTTCTTATCTTTGCAGAGGGGGTTCAGGTCAAATGTTCCCAGACTGCAGCAGCCGTACGGAAGAAGGCCATGGAGTCCTTCGGGACCGCAAAGACCCACGTATGGTGGTCAGGGAGGTCCACCTGTTGGCATCGGCGGTGGAGAAGGACGATGGGTGTAGATGCCAGTCGGACGGACAAGGCCACCGCGTAGCTCTCCACCGAATGTGCAAAAAGGTCGCCCACAGGGGGGGCAGAGAGGGCATGCTTAGGATAGCCGTGCAGCTGGTATCCAAACTACAGGGCAGGAGGGGGATCAGGTTGTTGGAGAAGGAGAGGAAGAATTCTGGTTCCCTGACAATGAACTCTCAATAAACATTGAGGAAGAGCAGCCCACTGACCCCTACGTGTACAACCAGGCGAATATGATCGGCGCTGCCAGTACTGATGGGAAAGTGAAGATGATTCGCTTCCAGGGCACTGTTGAGGGCATTCCGGTGAGAGTGCTCTTAGACTGTGGGGCGGGGGAGACATTTCTGTCTGCCCAATTCGCTCACGACAAAGGTCTTCCCATCAGAAAGATACAAAATTCACATCAGTGTAAGGGGGCTATTAAGGGAGAAGACGGGCAGACGGTGGTGACTACGGTCAGCGAGTACACCAGTCCTCTGGCCTTCTCCATTCAGGGGTACCACCAGAGAATGAAGTTCACCCTAGCTGACCTCGATGACGACTATGATGTCTATCAAACATGAGCCTCGTGTGCATTGGGGTAAAGGAGAAGTGGAGATTCCAATCCCAGGGGCTCATAGAAGGTCAGTCACTATCAAGTCACAGACACAGACATCTGTCCGTACTCTTTCCAGCAGAGAGTTCAAAAGAGAGGTCAAGAAGGGCCGTGTGCGAGAGGTGTATCTTTGTAGGTTAGAAATGGTGAAGCCTGTGCTGGCCCCTATGCCGATGACCTTGGAGGTAGAACCCCCAGGTGAGGCGAAAATGGCAGCGGTGATCAGAGAAGAGACAAAGAAGGAAGTGCCAGAAGGAGAGACAGCAGAAGAGAAGGCAGAGAGGGAGAAGGATGAAATGCTCCATAGGGGGTGGTCAAAAGTTATGAGTGATCCCTCCCTCCACCCTGCAGCTCGACGGGTGGTGGGAGAGTATCGGGACATCTTTTGTGACGAGATCCCCAAGCTACCCCCAAGATGGTCAGTCAAGTTCGCGATTGATCTGGAGCCTGAACACCCTCCTCCCACTCGGCCGCCATACCGACTTTCTTTTGGAGAGCTTGATGAGATGAGGAGACAACTGGATGATCTGCTGGCAAAGGGATCCATCCGTCCCTCTGTCTCTCCATTTGCAGCACCAGCCTTCTTTGTGGTGAAGAAAGATGAGAGTCTACGGATGTGCATCGACTACCGTGCTATCAACAAGATCACGATCAAGGACAAGTACACGATGCCCAGACCGGAAGAATTGTTGGACCGACTCCACGGAGCGAAAATTTTTTCGGTCCTTGATATGCGGCAGTTTTTCTATCAGCTTCGCATTCGACTGGGTGACGAACCCAAAACAGCGATGTACACCTAGTACGGCAACTAATGTGAGTGCCTGGTGATGCCTTTTGGGATGTGTAACCCACCGCCGACCAGCTAGCGAGCTATTCAGGTTTGCCTTCGCGAAGTTCTGGATGACTGCGCATTTGCTTGGATCAGTGACGTCCTCGTGTACTCCCCGACGGTCGACCAACATGAAGAGGATTTGCGGAGAGTCCTTGGATGCCTGAGAAAAGACGAGTATTATGTGAAGATCTCCAAGTGCAAATTCTTTGTCCCAAAAATTGTGTATATCGGGCTGGAGATCTCGGATGTAGGAGTGAGAGCGGAGCCGAAGAAGGCAGAGCTCGTTCAGACTTGGCCAAAGCCTGAGAACAAACACGAGCTCCATGTCTTCTTAGGACTGTGCAACTGGTTTCGAAGATTCATCTACAAGTACAGTCACGTCACAGCCCCGCTCACAGGCTTGTGCCTTTAAAAGTGGACTTTTGCCCCCAAGTCGGACTTTTAAAAACATGATTCATCTAGTGATTCATACTATAAAAGTTTTTCTTGTATCTTGACCTAGATCTTGACTGATCCTGAATGGTCAAAACTATAATAAACTATAAGAGATTTAATATTCAAAAAAGTTTTTATGCCTAAAAAAAATTTAAAACAAAAATGTATGGAGTTAAAACCTGTGGCATATTATAGAAAAGCAATGGTCAAATTAAATTTCTCTGAGTTTGAGTCGTTTGGTTGATCTAAAACCTAATTAAAAGGTACCGAGATTGTTAATTTTTGTTATTTCACGATTGTCCTTACTAAGGCTTATTTACCCTTACTTATAGCTAACACAGTTATGTGCAATAAAAATCTAAGATCGATCAACCAATAAAAAAAAAAAAAAAATCAAAAGAAATTGAAAGAAAACACCGACACTTACAGAAGCGGTGAGACTAAAGAAAGTCTAAAGAAAGCGCACGAAACCATAAGCCAATCCACGAAGCATAGCTAAGGATGTGTATGGCGCCGGGCAAGTTGCACACACATTGCATGGGAGGAGGGCGCGCGCGCGGAGCGCATTAATGCATTGTCAAGCCCCCGGCCTGCAGGGCGCTGTGCGCGTGATTTTGGCCCCAGCTGTATGCATGACCTGTGGCGGGGCATGCCGGGGCCCTCGATGGCCAGAAAAGCCGATTTTGCTCAAATTCAACAAATAAAAAATTGGCTTTCTATATATATTATATCAATATATGGCATCCCAGCTGCTGGAAAAAGAGTACTTCATCAACAGTGTGTGAGTTATTTCAATGATTTGGTTCCATGCTGAGCGCTTCCGGAGAGCTTCTGGGTGGGTGAGGAGCACTTTAGTTCGGAAATTGAGGCTTGGACTGACGGGCTCGAGGACCAGGCTCGAGGAGATCATGGAAATGCTGTCCACGTACGTGCGGGAGGCCAACCTGAGCAACACCAGAAGAAAGGGAGCTAGGAGGCCTCTATCAAGTGAGATTCAACTCAGGCAAGTCCATTTGGTAGGGAAAGATAGCTCTTGATGAGAGGAATCACGACAATGGTTTTGTATCATACATACATATGAATAATTTCAACCCATACATGACAGGCCGACACATGCCGACACAGCGTCCCCTGGGTCGTCTAAGGAAGCAAGAATCGAGCTTTGAGGTTCCAAAGAAGCAAGTTATGAATTGCTGGAAGCCTGTTTTCTTATACGGTCTGTATGATGATTTCGAAATTTTTACTGAGGAAGGGCCGATCTCGGTAAAAATGGACAAACCCATGACAGACTGACACATGCCGATGCAGCGTCCCCTAGGTCGTCTAAGGAAGCAAAAATCGAGCTTTGGGGTTCCAAAGAAGCAAGTTATGAATTGCTGGAAGCCTGTTTTCTTATACGGTCTGTGTGACGATTTCGAAATTTTTACCGAGGAAGGGCCGATCTCGGTAAAAATGGGTCTGTCCATATCTTGACCCAGATTAGCCCCTTCCTGGTAGAATTTTCAAAATTATCATAGAGACAGGCTAACTTGGCAGGCATCCAGAGTTTCTGTGTTTACTTCTCATACACTTTGTGTTCCGTTCCTTGCCTCCTCAGTCTGTCCAGGAGACCCATGATGTGGGATCTCTCTTTGGTCGATCTGATTCTCATGCAGATACTTGCATGTGATGTTGCATGCAGGTACATCTTCAATTATGCTTCAAGTACTTGGACAATCGTAGGAGCCTCGAGCAGAAGTCCAGCAATGGTCAGTCTTGCTTCAGTGAGTCTTGGTTGAATTCTTTGATCTTAGTCAGTCGTGGGTAAAAATGCAGGTGGGTCTGGGGGGGGGCGCATTTTTACCGAAAACGGCCCCTGCTCGATAAAAATGCACCCCCCTTACTCCCACTTTGAAATTTTTCTGTGTCTAATGTGTGTTAAAAAGTTGTTCTCTGTCCTTTTCTCTGCTGTTTTATATGCACTACCCCCCCTAGCCCCCTGCATTTTTACCGAGAAGGGGCTGTTGTCGGTAAAAATGTGCCCCCCCTCAGACCCCCCTGCATTTTTACCCAGATCACGTACTTTTCTCTGCTTTTACACCCCTGCTCTCCTTTCTTTTTATTGCAGTTCACCCTGTTTGACAGTGTTGTTTCTGTGTCGTGGTGGTGTTCTCTACCGCTGCTAAGTAGAGGTCTGAACTGTCAGAAAGGAACCTCTCTTGTCCGAGCCTCAGCATACCTATATCTGTGTCTACCTCTCCCTCCCTCTCCCTCCCCCTCTCTCC
>JAHBMJ010003562.1:0-10123 GCA_018398765.1 Chromera velia | reverse complement strand
CTGCAAGAAGAGGGAAATACGGGGAAAGAGGTGATTGGTTCATGAAAGACGTGTTGAAGTGTCGGACAAGGTGTTTTGAAAGCGAAAGAGGCTTATTTAAGAAAGTGATATACTTTTTAGAGATACTTATTCAAGTCCTGGCTACTCTGCCTAGATTGAACCAAAATATTAACCTTAAGCATAAGCTTAATGTACGTTATAATTACGTTACAGTATGATATAAAATTTTTTACTCAAATTGCTAGCTTAATTGCTAGTTGAATGATGGTTTATATATTAACATTTATTTTATATCTAACTAGTTCATTTTAATAATATACCGTAATACATGTCAAAGTCCGACTTGAGGGCAAAAGTCCATTTATGAGGGCACAAGCCTGATGTTGCAAATGCGTTGAATGAGGTCGTTTATGCTTCAACTGGCCGTTCACCGAACTGTTCTTTATTTGGCAAGAGGTCGGGTGTCCCTCCTGTTACTGCGGGGGATGTTGTTCGCTTGGCAGACCCTTCCCACCAGCAGAATTTCGTTGCTGGTGGGCCCTTCGAAAAGAGTGAGCATGCTCTGTTTGGGGGGGTTATTAGCCCACAGTTTGTCTCTGTCTTGCTTCGGCTAGCCCACAGTTTGTCTCTGTCTTGCTTCGGCGGGGGGGACAGTGGAGAGCTCTGCGTGTGCATCCGATATACATTCAGTTGGAGTCGTGGCTGGGGGTCGAGCGAATTGACTTTGATAAAGACGGCAGGAGCGATGTAGTTGCGGAGAGGGAGAGTGATTCCGTTATTGGAAGAGGTTCGGTTTGGGTTGGTTAGGGGGAGGAGGACAATCGATCAGATGCGGAAGCTGAAATCGGGGGTGATCCTTCCGATGACGGCGTTGCAGAGCCAAGCGATCGCCTTCCCCCGTCACCTGGTGGCGTTCGTACCCCACCCCTCCGAGGTGTTCTGGCTCGTTAGTCAGGGGGTGCTCTCTTTCCTGGACAGGTTGTGAGAGAAGGGGTAAAGCAGACGTATGGCATTACTGCTGCTCGGTTGAGAGAGGGGGATGATGGTGTGTTCCATCCTGTTGAGCTTGAAAAGGTGAATTTCAAACAGAAAGACATTGTGGAAAGATTTGAGATCTCTTCTGATGGTCGTTTTGAAGTTCCCCAGTCTGTTCTCGACAGACTAGCCAAGCAGGCCCCTCCGTCTCCTGATTCCTCAGACTCTCCTGTCCCTCCTGTCCCTGACAGTGAGATCCCTATGGACGTCGATGTCGTTGCTGAGCAAGCCGCAGAGGAAGCTGCGACTACCGAGTTTATTAGGTGGTCTGAGATGTCAAAGAGTCAGAGGGAGAGATATGTGAGGGAGAGAAGGAAGAAAAGGAGAGAGTTGAAGGAAACCCGCATTGCAAAAGCGTTTGACAGCCATTTAGAGATCGCATGTGCAGTGATAAAGGCTGAAAAGGCACGAAAGCTGTTGCAGAGAGAGAATTATGATGCGAAAGGTCACATCATTGCCACTGAAGAAGAGGTAGCTCAGGGCTTATTCAAAGAGTCCGATCGGAAAGAGCTTGCTAGGTGGTGTTTGTGCTCTGTGTTTGATCTCTCCTCTCAGACGTTGCAGACTGAGCAGGGAGTGAAAGCCGTCTCTCTCCATTGGGTTCGAACGTGGAAGCTGAAAGACGGAAAGCGAGTTGCTAAGTCCCGTCTTATGGCAAAGGGGTTTCAGGACTCGCGTGATTGGGGAATGTTGGAGACTTACTCCGGTATAGCAGACCCTAGCCTCGCCAGGGTTGCGTTTCTGTGGACAGTCTCTTGCGGACTGCAGGCCGTCAAGATGGATGTCTCGACGGCATTTCTCCAGGCCCCGATAAAGGACGCTGTGTGGCTGCGTCTCCCTTCCAACCTCCCTGTGGAGGTCTATCCAGGACTCCGTGCGGGTGTGTTCATTCGCATCCAAAAGGCTGTATACGGCCTGAAGGACGCTCCAAAGGTGTACACCTCCTACTTCAAGAAGAAGGTGCGTTCATTGGGGTGGACTGAGATCTCAGAATCTATTCTGGTCAGAAGAAATCGGAAGGGAGAGCCTGTTGCGTTGCTTGTTATGCATGTCGACGATCTTTTTCTGTTTTCTCCTTCTGTTGATGAAGATGTCAAGGGAATTCAGGGGTTATTCAATATTGACAAGCCAGAAAGAATGGACAATGGAGAGTTACATCTGTACGTTGGCATGTCCATTCGTATGTGTCTAGGTGAGATGTTACTCGATCAGTCGAGTTACATTCAAGGGATGTCTGAGGGTGTGAGTGAGAAAGCAAGAAAGCCGTTGACAGAAAAGGACCTTTTACTGCCTGAGGAGAAGGATGTGGATCTGTCTCTGCAGGCTGAACAGCAGAAGAATGTTGGTTATTTGGGATGGGTGGTTAAGACCCAACCCTCTCTATCCTTTCTCTTTTCTCACCTGTCTTGCTCGAACTCTCGTCCGTTCCGTTCGTCTGTTCTTGTGACAGAGAAGGCTCTCTGGCACGTTAGAGAGACTGCTCGTCCACTACGTCTCTCTTCTGTCTCTTCTGTCCCCTGTCTGTTGGTTTGGGGAGATGCGAGTTATGAGTTAGCAAAGAAGGAAGAGAGGTTGGGAATCGAGATGCAGTTGGTGGATGAAAGTGAGATCGCGAATCTTGAGAAGATAAACGAGGACAACACCGTGTTTTGGCTCAGCAAGAAGCTGGCAAGAAAGCTGGGGTCAACGACTTCAGCTGAGTTGCTTGCTATGCGTGATGCAGTTAAGTCCTCTTGGTTGATCGCTCACTTAGTCAGAAAATTGTGGGGAAAGATGCCTCCTGTTGTTGTTGTGACTGCCTCGCAGCCGTTGATGTTTCAGTTGAGTAGCAAGCAGTGTAAGAGCGAGCCTCGCATGCAGGGTGAGTTGGAATATGTGTTGGAGAACCTTGCGGAGTTGGGGGCGAAGGTGAAGTAGGTTCAGTCAGGTTCCATGCGTGCAGACAGACAGACGAAATTCCTTCGTTGCAGTTGAGTGTTTCCGAGTTTCTTTTCTTTTAGTGTGTCTTCCCTGCTCGCGTTCGCAGTTCAGACAGGGGGTGATCTATGAGAGAAAGTGCATGCAGGGCGGCGTGTCGAGGCACACTGGGCGGGCCACGCGGACCTTTAGTGGGCCGAGGCCTGCATGCGTGCGTCAAACTGAATACGTCATTCTTTCAAATTGTTCAGACTCGAATTGAGTGCATGCGCCAGCGATACTTGAGTCGGGCTTGAATGTGAGCTCGTGTGATTGAAGAAAACTGTGAGTGCGATCAGTCTGTCAGTGGTTGAAAGTGATAGGATGGCAGTTCAATCAGTCAGACACACACTGGTACGCGGGCATGGGTCATGCAGTTTCTCATGTTGAAGCAGTGACGGAATCGCTGTCAAGGCACTGCCGTCTCCAGTAAACATCTTGACTGTTGCTAGAAGATGGAGTCGAGAAGACTGAAGAACTTTGCTGTCTGGTAAGTTCAGACTTTCCTGTTTGTTCTGTTCTGTTCAAGTCTATGTACTTGGCTGTTCCCTAGCTAAGTATATAGCGTACCATCATAATATGGACTTTTCTTCCTTTTTCTCTCTCTCTTCTATCTTTTTTTCTCACTCCCCTCTCAATTCTCCACCTGAAGATTTCTTTCTTCCTCTCTTTTATTTCTTTATCTGTCTTGCTTGCAATCCATCTTTCTATCCTATCTACTCTTTCATTCACTGCGTGTGTCCTTATCTCTCCTGGCTGGCCTGCAAGCTTCTCTTTTGAAAAAGGATGAAGGCCTCTCTCTGTGAATAGTGTCTGTATGCATTTCTTCAAGTGCAGAAAGAAGTGAAAGGGATGCAACTCTGTTCTTCTTCCCCTCTTCAGTTCATCCTCCACTCCTCCTCTCAAGCAATGAATAACAGCCTGCCCAATCGCTTCCTTCCTCTTTTCTTTTAGTGCCTTTCTTGCCCATCTGATTGTCTTCTCTGCCACTTCAATGTCAATTGGAAACATCCCCCCCTCCATCAATGTAGTGTCTGCGCTTTGTGTCTTCCTTAGCCCCAAGACCCATCTCACAAAGCGTCTTTGTTTTTTGTCGAATTCTGCACAGGCCCTGTCTGTGTATGGGTGTATCTCGTATCTAATGGCATACATCTACACTGCACGCACCATCTGATTAAACAAATGAAAACATTCTGCAGGTGGCACGGCTGGCTCTCTGGCTAACTTTCCTATCAATCCTTGCATGCATCTCTCTGCTCTCACTGCTCTGTCTGCCATCATTATATCGAGGTCGCAGTTTGAGGGAAGAACCAGACCTAAAAATGGCTATGCTTTCTCTTCTTTCAGTACCATGCTGCCTATTCTGATCTCTTCTGTCTGCCTTTGCCTTCCAAACCTCAGTACTCTCAATTTGTCAGAAAAGAGGAGACGGAGCAGCTCTGTGTACTTCCTCAATCCCTCTAGCAGTTTGTTTAATTCTCTGTCTGTTGCATTGAACAAAGTCGTATCCTCGACAAATAATATGGAGAATTTCAAAAAATCTACCCACCTCCCATCCTCTCCGACCGGTACTTTCGGTCTTTCACCCTGTTCTCCTATTCTCCTTCTCCCAGCCCTCCCTTCCTTTCTTACTCTCTCTGATAGGTTGTGTACGTATCTTTTAAAAAAAGTGGGCCCACTGGACCCCCCTTGTTTCGTCCCTATCTGTCCTGGATACCACTTTCCTATCCCTTTCACTCTTGCTCTTACTTTCTCGAGCGATGCCAGGGCCCATTGGATTAACTCCTCTGAAACCTCTGCCTCTCTCAGTTGCTGCTCAAACTTGCTATGCCTGACTTCGTCAAAAGCTCGAGTGAAATCAATGAGGGCCACAATCACAGAGAAATGGTGGGCAATCATAAACAAAAGAAGAAAGATGGCATCGCATGTTCCTGCTTTCTTTCTATATGCAAACTGCCATGGGTTCTGCCTTACTTCTCTCTCTACATTATTACTAAGAATCGTGTCCCCCCATTTTGTGTCTGCACATGCAAGGTGCACGTTTCTCCATCCACCCATCACTGCCTGTGACTTGCCAGGCTTCGCCAATGCCGTCACCGGTAAATCATTCCATCCCTCTGGCCACCACGCATAACGAAAAGATGCCTTAATCAAATCAGTATATACATTCACCATCACTTGAGATTTTTCATGCAATCTGAGCAGACCTGGAGGCATTCCATCCTTTCCAGCAGCCTTCTTAGGATTCCTTACTTTTTTTATTGCCTCCCTCACTTCCTTTTCGGTAGCTATCTTCGTGTTTTTTTTTCTTACTGCTGTACATCTTTTGCATTCCTCTTTCTTTTTTGTTTTCACTTCATCGTCTGGGAGTTTTGTCTGTTTTTCCCATCCTTTTGCAACTTATTCCATTGTGAGACTGTCCTTCATCCTCTTTGGTTCTCTTTTCTTGTCTTCTGTTCCTAGTCTTCTCCAGTCTGAGACCCTCTAGCATCTTCCTTCTCCTATTTCCTTCCTTATTCTTTGCACCTTTCTCATTGTTTCTTTGGATGCTTCCCTTTTGCCAATCCTGATCCTCTCTCTCTCTACCTCTTCTAGTTGTTTTCTTCTCTCTTCGTATTCTCTCTGCCATCTCTCTTCTTACCCTCTTTCTGTCCCCTCGCCTTTCTTCTGTTTCAAGTTTTTCATTTTCTTTCTGATTTTTCTTTCAAGTGCTCTTATTCTTCTTTGTTCTGCCTTTTCTATTCTTACTGACTCATCGGCTTCTAAGGCTTCTCCGTTCCCTTTTCTTTCCCTCTTCTTTTGTTGTCTTAGTGCCCACCTATATGTTTCCTCTCTTACCTGTCTCATTTTCTTGTATTCTCTTTCTAATGCTTCTTTCTCTACGGTTTTTCCTTTCTTCCTACCATTTGCTTCTCGGAATACCTCCCCTATCTTCTTTATGGTGACTGTCTTGTCCAATTCTTCTATGAATTCTCTTTCCGTTCTTCGTGTGAAAGTCTCTTTCTATCTGGGTCTTATTCTGTCTTCTTCTTTTTCTGTTTCTTTGAAGATCAGTCTTTTCCCTCCTTTCTTCTCTTTTTGTCCTCTCTTTTTTTCCTTCTCTTTTCTCTCTCCCTTCTTTTCCTTCTCTTCTTGTGGTGGTTTCTTCTTTCCTCCTTTAAGGATCAGTCTCAGATATGCATGATCAAAAGGGGCACTCGTCAATATATACAACGAAAAGGATATATAAGACAAAAGCAAACAAGGAGTCATGCATACATAATTGATGAGAGATTCGCCGCCCCCTGCACTCCGATAGGTGCACTGACCGTCAAAAGCAAAGTCGTGCTCCCTCCCTCCCTCTTTAAGTGCACCCTTTCTGAGGCCATTCAGTGGGACCAGTCCGAGGTCTTCGCAGAACCTTATGAACAGCTTTCCTTTTCAATTTTCCGTTTCATCTTCTGATGTTCTCTCTGGTTGGTACACCCTCCCTGCCCTCTCCTCCCTCACCATTCCTTCCCATTTGTCCCCTCTTTCGTCTCCTTCCCTCCCTCCCCATACCACCAGAGGCACCTTGTTTGCTGTCCTGGCATTGAAGTCCCCGCACACACACACTTCACTCGCTCGTTTGTCCTCTCTTTGCTTTCTTTCTCTTCTCTTTTCCTCCACTTTCTCTCTTATTTCCTCAAGAAAGCCGTCGTTTTTATGAGTAGAGTCTTCTGGCGGGTCATACAGTCCCACTATCAGGGGAAATCCCGGTGCCTGTACAAAAATGGCTGCTTTTGTTGCTCTTTCTATTTAGAAGCCCAGTTCTCTTGCTCTTCTGCTCAACAAAACCGCAACCGCTCCTATGGCTGTCACCATTCTCCCTTCTCTCTCCAGCGGGTAGTTCGTGCCCCTCATCCCTCCTCCACTCAGACTGCACATTGTCATTTCCGTTCTTTAGCTGAGTAATTTAAAGTAATTCAGAGTAAATTAAATTGAGAGTAATTTAAAGTAATCTAGAACAGTAAACTAAAGTAATTTAGGAAGCCAAATTACTAATTTTGGTCAAACTTTGGAGGTCGATTTCTCGTAAGAGTTAGACATTCAAACCTAGATTCAAACTAGCAGTGCTTATACGTCAATATAAAAACAGTGCTTCAAAACTATATTAAATTTATAATAATAATTTTTAATGTTTTTTTTATCAGTAAAATATCAATTTTAAAGTATAGAATTCAAGTTCATTACTGTATAGTATGGGGTTTTGTTAGGTTGTGTCCCATACTCAGCAGCAGAATTTCTTGAGCAGTCACTGAAGACGTGATCTAGGATGATACAGGCTTAGTTGACCCTGCAGATGTAAGACATCGAGACACTGGTGCTTACGCACAACTTGCATTGTCGTTTGCAAAAACGCTTTCACACGAGGCACACGCACGGTCCCGTGAATGCTTGGGGAGTCAGCAACCATGGAGAACTGTAGGACTTAAGTAATTCATCACAGTCACGCAACTTGAACAAGTAGTAAACAGTAGACGGCGGACACACATCGGGCCCACACACAGAATACTGTCGATCTCACACACACTCAACTGTAGAGAAAGGACACGCAAGGACGAGACAAGTGAGGTACAGTTCAAGGACACACAAGAATAAAGCGAGTAAGTTTAATACAACTGTGAACGCTCCGCGCAGCACCCTGCCAAAGAAGTTCAGCATGTGAATTCAAGTCCTCGTCTCAGATCACCTGCTGAGATACACACTTTCTTCGTTCCATAATCAAACTGCGGCCCGAGTCGAGCTGACGGGACACCATGTGATGTACTCCATAGGCCTCGCGCTTAGTCGTGCTTGTGGCCGTGACGGCGGGAGTGCTTGGTGGGAGCAGAGTACTTGGTGGGGGCGGGGGCAGCCATGGGGGTGGCAGGGATAGAGGCAGTGGTCACGCACTTCTTGCCAGTGTCAGTGAAGCCTTCGGGGCAGGAAGTCACCTGGGTGTAGGTGGTCTTGGTGCATCCGCCAGCGGCAGATCCGGAGGAAGAAGCACCAGCGGGGCAAGAAAACTCAGCGGGGACGGACACGGTGGAAGCACAGGCAGAGCCAGTGTCCACAGTGCCGGCGGGGCAAGAGTAAGTGGTGGAAGACTCAGTGCGGTAGGTGGTAGTGGGGACGACGGTCTCAGAGATGGTCTCAGTGCGGTAGGAGAGCTCAGAGGCCATCATAGTAGAGGGCTGGTTGGCAGTGCCAACGGTCTCAGAGTGGGCGGTCTCCATCACAGTCTCAGTGGTGTAAGTGGGGATCATGGAGACGGTCTCAGTCATGGGGACGGGGGTGGAGACAATCTTGGTCTCAGTGACGGTCTCAGGAGCGTAGGTGGTGTCGTAGTCAACAAGAGTGTTGGGGCCGACAGACTCGATGGTGTAGTCGGTGGAGACGGAGTGGGAAGTCTCGGTCATGGAGGAGGTGTCGTAGGTCTGGAAGGTCTCCTCGACGGTGGTGGTCTCAGAAGTCTCCTCAGTGAAGTAGGTGGCGACGGCAGGCACGGCCTCAGTGTAGGAGTTGGTCACAACTCTGAACTTGGTCTCGGTGAGGCAAGAGCCAGAGACACCGGGAGCAAGGGAAGCGCCGTGTCCGTAATTGCCGGACATGGCGTCAGAGCAGGAGACGTAGCTGATACGGTCGTTGGACACAGTCACGGTCTCAGACTCAGAGGCGACAGAGTAAGAGACGAGAGCGGGGACGGTCTCGGTGTAGGAAGAGGTGGAGAGAGACACGGAGGTCTCCTCAAGGACGATGTCATCGTACACAGTGTAGACCTCCTCGGTGGTGGCGGTCTCAGTGACAGTGCGGGTCTCGTATCTGTAGAGCTTGGGGACGGTCTCAGTGACGGTGGAGGTCTCGTACTGGATGGAAGAGGTGGTGTAGGACTCCATGGGGACAGTCTCGTAGCTGGGGGCAGCGCAGGTCATGGAAGCGCCCTCACCGATGGGAGAGGTGCCCTCAGGGCAGGCGTAGCTGCCAGATTTCTGAGTTCTGGAGCCGGGGAGGAGGGTAGCGGGGACGGTCACAGTGGTGGCGCGCTTGCAGGAGGGAGCGGCGCTCTTGCCGGAGAAAGAGTCGGCAGAGCCGGGGGCGGCACCGGGGTACTCGGTGGCGTCGGCGGGGCAAGCGGTGTGGGTCTCAGAGACGGTGTAGGGGGTGCGGATGGTGATGGAGGTGGTGCACTCACCCATGGCGTTCTCGACAGTGCCGGTGGGGCAGTAGTACACGGGGGTGGACTCAACTCTGGAGACGGTCACGGTGACGGGTCTCTTCTCGAAGCGAGCCTGCTTGACGGTTCTGGGGGAGGAGGAAGTCACGGGGGAGGCGGAGGGGAGGGTCACGGAGCAGCTCATGGAGGCACCGGAGCCGGAAGCGATGGTGCCAGCGGGGCAGGAGTAGGAGGGGACGAGGAACTGCTTGGTGAGGGTGAGGGTCTGGGGGACCTGGGAGATGACGGGCACCTGGGAAGACACAGGGACCTCGTAGGACTCCAGGGAGGAGGTTCTGAGGGTCACAGTGCAGGTACCGTCAGCCTGAGCAGAGGTGCCCATGGGGCAAGTGGAGCCGGTTCTGAGGGTGGTAGCGGGGAGGTTGAAGGTGGCGGGCTTGGAGGAGAGGGTGGGGAGACGGACAGACTTCTGAGAAGAAGACTGCTCCACGGACTGGAAGGAGAGACGAGCAGTGCAGCTTCCGTCAGCAGCCATGGTGGTGCCGGAGGGGCAAGCGGAAGAAGACACGGGGGTGGAGGAGGGGACGTTGACGGAGGTCTGGATGGACTGAGTAGAGTACTCAGTGGAGGATCCAGTCACGATGCAGGCACCGCCGGACATGGAGGAGCCAGAGGGTGGAGACGGGAACGGAGAAGGGGGTCTTCTCGACGGTGGTGGTGGTCACGGGGACATCGCGGGAGGAGACTTCGGGGACGCGGATGGTTCTGGTGGTGGTGCACATGCCGTCAGCGCCGGGGCCCATGGAGCCAGCGGGGCAGGAGGTCATGGGGACCTGGATGGAGGTGGTGTTGGGGATCTTGGCAGTAGTGGTGGTCTTGGCGCAGGAGCCAGAGCCGTCCATGGTGGAGCCCTGCAAGGAGGTTCATACACAGATGGAGGTGTGGGACTGACTGAAA
>JAHBMJ010003561.1:0-10123 GCA_018398765.1 Chromera velia | reverse complement strand
TCGTCTTCTGGAGAGTGGACATCTTGAAAATTGGATACTTGATTGAAGATCCCCTATATTTTGCAAAGATTACCCGACAGGTTTGAGGTCAAAATACGGCTGTTTTGGTTACTCTGGTAGCAAAAGCATGTGTAGAAAGAAGCAGAGGGGAGGAAGAATGCAATGCAGATTTCACTTTTTTGCCTTCTTCTCTGTATATGCAACCCCCTTCCTTGCAGAGCTCTCTTTTCTCTGACTGCCTGCCTGGTGACTGCAAGCGGGTCCACCATTAGAGTGCTTATACTGAGACCACCATAATAGAAAAGAATAGAGACAAAGTCCACAGCCAAGATGCCCTTCAAAAATGGGGGTCATTTTTTTTGCTAGTGCAGCTGCCATACATTTGACTCTTCATTAGTTGGATTACCTATTGCATGCATGCATGAGATCTCGAGCCTGTGAAGGGAATTCAGAACTGTTACATACAGCTACCTGGTGACTTACACTACACAGTGACTGCCAGAACTACAGCCTCATTCGATATTCCCTTCGTGTGCTCTCTCTGTCTTGTTCCCACTTGTTGGTCGTTGGGAGAGTCGCGTGCTTGCGCTGGATGTCTGGAAAGTCTCGTAGTCGGCTTTGCACCACTGATTTTGCCACTCTCGTCCGCAATACACTCCCTCCACACATCCGGTTGGGACTCCAGACCAATCTCACTGTCACCTAACAGAGATCTGCACAACATGCATGGGAGCGGTAAGAGAATCGGTGAGAGTGGCTCCGTGAAGGGTTAGGGGAGACGTGGTCTGAACTGTTATGCCGCATATCCATGCGTTACTTGACGTCTATTTAGTTGTATTCTGCTCCGGTTTTTGTTCACTCCCTGTCATTGCAGTTTTTTCCCATATCTTTTCGAGACGCCAATAACAGTTCGACAGACGTTTCACGTTCATCAGCCATGATTTGCGCAAATACATGTGTTTGGGTCCATGTGTGAGTAGAGTGACTGACCTGACTTCGTGTTCCCTTCCGATGAACTGCAGACCAGACTGCAGCCTGCCAGCCTTCTATCTTTTTTATGTTGCCTGATTTTCTTATGTAATGCATATTCGGGACAAAGGAAATGATTCACTGTCCCTACCTGTACAAGCATACGCAACATGTAGCATATAACTGCAACAAAGCAAAACAAACCAACGTGCATGCGTAAGCCGACTCACTCTTGCGTGCTCTTGTTCCTGAATGCTGCCTCTCCAGAAGCGCTTACACCCTCTTGAACTCTGCCAACGTGATGTCAAGAGCAGCCATGAGTCTCTTGGAGGGCCGCATCCAACTGCTTTCCCTGCATATATGTACTAATATGTACATACCCTCTGGTTCTGCAGAGCAAAGGGAGACGCCTCTTCTGGACGCCGAGGCCGTCCTTTGCAAGCTCTTTGACCACGCCCCACTATCGTCACAGGTCAGCACACGAGCTGCTGCACTGGAAAATCCGCAAGGCAGCGAGTAAGCGGGAACTCTCAAGCAGAAAGCCTGGATGGGGATTCGAATTTGATGTAACAGCTAGACGGTTGACGCAACAACTTCAACCAGAAAAGTCCAAAAAGAGACAAAGCATACGCGCCAGCGAGTCGCATTGTGTGCACCGCTTTTTGTTTTGCATGTGCCTCATACACGCAACCTGACTCGAACGCTGGCCTTTTCTGCAAAGACACCCTTCGTTCTTCGCTCTCGGACACTCCGACTCCCCCGCCTCTTTTTTTTGTCATCTCTTTTACTTGCAGGGAGTCTCTGACTTGGCCGCCCTGCGTTCCTCTTTCGGGGTGGCCTGGCTTCTCTTCTGTCTCATCAAGCGGGTCGGTGCGTAATCGATCGAGGCTCTGTATCTGTCTCCTCATTTTGTTTGGGTTCTCCACGTCATCAACAGGAAACCTCCAAACAGAGTTGAATCAAGCCAGCTTGACATGAAGAGACAAATCGAGAGGGGCAGAATCGGAGAGAGACAGCCAGCTAACCAGACAGACAGACAGACAGACAGACAGATAGTTTTGACTTGATCAACGCTTTTGTTCTGTAGCAAATTGCGTGTGGGTTTGTGCACATGCAGGGAAAATTGAAGGCAACTCCATGTGTACCACTTCAATTTTTCGATGTTTCCGGTGAGTGTTCTCCCTTTCCCTCTCTTTCTCGGTCTTGCATCGTCTTCCTCTTCACTTAGCGATCCTCTTCTAGACGAGGGCCTACCCGCTAAGTCACCGGATCAGATTGTGTGGTGAAAAAAGGATGGACAAAGAATGGAAGAGGAAATCGAGACATGACAGCAAACGGTACACGGTGGGGGGAGGTAGGGGGAAGAGACACACGAGCTGGCCGGAACTCTTTCTGGAGTGTCGTGTCTATATGTCCGGTTTTCGTCCGTTCCCCAAGTAACACTGTTTTGCTTCATTGACCTTGCTCGAAACACTCCCACCAAAGCGTTACCGACCAACAAGACCAGCATTGTTTGCTCTTCCTGCAGCTTGTATCCTTTCCAGAAGGAAGATCTTCTTCCTCTTGTGCTCTTTGCCGGACTCGATTGAGGAAATAAAACTGGGTCGGCTCTTTCATTCAGTTCATTCATTTGTTGAATGCACGCACAGAGAGGGCACTTGGGTGGTCGATCGACTTCCACTCAATCAAAAGGGGGGACTCAGCCGGAAACAAGACCAATGGCATGCAGAGAGGTTGACTCAGATTGTCATGGGACACTGCGGTGTTGCGTTTTCGCCTGTGCGTTTTTATCTGGTGGTGTTGGGACACGTCGATCGATCTGTTTCTTTTCTTTGTAGTGGGGGCCCTGTGGGATCCTTCCTTCACTTGGTGTTCTCCAAACGGTTTGCAGCATGCACGACTCTGTTGTGTCATTAAGGAGGTGTTATTCTTCCGGCTACTGAGTTTCATATTCTCGAGCTGCTGAATTTGTCTGCCCAAGCAGGGCGCTGTGCGACCAGAGGGCCCCACGCCGCCTCCCCTTGGGGTCGCTTCCTCGCTCGTCTCGCTGCTCAGGAGAAGGAGGAGATCCAGAGAGGACTGAAGCTCAGGAGCGTCTCATTTTCCCGTCAGTCAAAAGTTCTTGTGAGCCCTTGCAAGTGCAAACCTCTGCACTGACCTGCCACTTCCGAAATCGTGGGCCCTGTTCCCACCGCCCCCCCGGGCCCCCACACTGGATCGATCCGTTTGCCCGTCCGCCCCCTTTCTTTGGCAGGCCAGTATGTTCGCTTCACTTTCCGTCCCGCTCCTATCCGTCACTCCCTTCCACTTCAGCCTGTTTTTGTTCTTCATGGCTGAAACCTTAGAACTTTCGTTACGACTGCGACTCCCTTCCTACGACTGCGGCTAATACTCAGCTTCCCTCCCTGCGGCTACGGATACGTCCTTGTATTCTGACGAGCATGCCATTGCCTCTCACACATATGCAGGCGCCACACTCGGGTCGACTGAGATCTCTGGGTTGTTCTCTGCCCTTCCGTCCTCTCTGGAGCGCTTGAGTCTCAAAGGTCCGCACGGCATATCGTCTCGAAGACGTGTTGCAGCAAGAAGCTAGGCAGAGACTGAGGCAGGCCAACTTCATGGAGGTCCAGAAGAGCAAGAAGAGCGGCAGGAGAACAGTGCCTAGAGATCTCTCCGCAGAAAGACAGAGGAACACGAGCACAGTAAGACGAAAAGACCTAAATTGACTGCTTGGATGAGAGCTCAGTCTCCCTGACCCGCATTTGACTTCATTTTGCCCCGTCTCGTCTCCCTCTCTCTCTCTCTCTCTCTCTCTCTCTCTGCAGACAACTGCCTCGGGACAGAAGGTGTCAGAGAGCTTGCCGATGCGCTGAAGGAAGGAAGCGTTCCGAATCTGAGGCATCTAGACCTTCAGAACACAGACGTGGATGCCGAAAAGATGAAACTTCTCTGTACTCATGCCCTCTCCCTCCCAGAATGCCCCCCCATCGAGACCTTTAGATCTTCAGGAGACCACCTCTCGAGCTCAGGCATTCCAGAGCTCTGCACAGCGCTGCGGGAGGGAGCCCTGCCGTCTCTCAGAGAGCTCTTTCTTGGAGGATGGGCAATGCCCTCTTCAGCCATTGAGGCAGTCGTCTCTGTTGTGCGGCTTGGGAAGTTCCACCGTCTCCAGAGCCTCAGTCTCGAGGGGCGCTTCATGAATAGCGTGGTGAGTGAGGCCAATACAGGCCCGATAGCTCTGTCAGAAGTCCTCACCCAGGCCTTCCTACCTTCTCTGACGACCTTGAATCTTACCATGAAAGACATTTACCGTGAGGGTGCAGAGGCCATTCTGAGAGCTGTTCAGGCTACAGATCGGCCCCCCATTCGGACCTTGTGCTTGCACCTCAGACACGTCGGTGCTTCCACTGTCTCGTCGGTCTGCGAGGGACACATTCCCGTACTTCAAACCCTCCGGGTGTCAGACTTTGCTTTGGATGCCATTTGTCGAGCTGCCCTAAAGAAGAAAGAGGCGATCCGGGTGAAAACCCTAGATGCTGATTTCACCGCATCCTTCACAAGCCCCGTCTCGGAGATACTGACAGACGCGCTCAGGGGGGGCAATCTGTCCCTTGCGTTGCGGTCTCTGACTCTTTTTTTGAGTGAGAATTTCGGACAGGGTGAGGATGCGCAGGAGGAAGTGAGCATTGGGGTGTTGTTTGATTCTCTCAAAGAGACCAAGGTCAATTTTCTCAACATGACAGTTCTGTTGCTGTCATCTGCCCAGATTTTGGATGAGCACGTGACGAAACTCGCAGACGCCCTCCGCAGTGGGCGCCTCCCGTCTCTGCAGAAACTCGCGATTCGGAATGGGCGGGTCGGGAAAATGGGAATGGAGGCGTTGATGGATGTGGCCTCGCAGGGCCACCTGAAGAGTCTGGAAGAACTGGACTTGCATAACTCAAAGCGGGTGGGGGGGGCGGCAGCAAAACTGTTTTCAGGCATGGGAAGCAACCATTTGCCCCGTCTTCGCATTTTGGGTCTGAGCGGGAACGGCATGGGAGAGGAAGGGATGCATGCCCTGTGTTCTGCTTTGCGTGTGAATGACTTAGAGAGGCTCGAAGAGATGTGTCTGACGAGGAATAAGTTGGGAGACAGCAGCTTGATTGCATTTGCGGGGGCTCTTGGAGAGTCCTCTCTTCCTCGCCTGAATGCCTTAGCGTTGGATCTCGAGTTTGGGCAGATCGGGGCGCAGGAGGAGAACTTCCATGGGAAAGAAGGGCTGTTGGCTCTGGCAGATGCCTTGAAAAGGCGTCGGCTCCCCTCCCTCCACAATCTTGGGATCATTCATTGTTGTCCCGCATCACAAGCATTCAGGGACGCTTGCCCTGAATTGAGACATCCGTCATTCACTATCTCTTCAACATTTCCTTGAAACTGCGCATTGAATGAATTTGAATCTCTGAGCATGTGCGCATGCTGAGCAATTAAGCCAAGCAAGGCTCTGGCATTGTAGACCTCGATCCAGTTTTTACTAATTCTTTCTCTCACCTATTGGACTACAAAAAAAGTGACTGGGGCTTTCAAGCTTTGCCAACTTCCAACTTTGAAAAGTATTATCAATAGTGTGTTACTAGATGTGTTATTCTAAAAAAAAGGACTAATTGTAGACTAAATCACTGGCAAAGTCAGACTAGAGTTTTTTATACAAAGTTCTACCATAACATACTAAAACACAACCTAAGTGATAGCAGGTATAGCCAGATCTAAAAGACTAAAACCAGATAAGAATATAAATATATAATAATTAATATTTTGCTAAATTGAAGAAAGAGGATGCTAAAATCATATACTTTCTATTCTTATTTCTATTTCAATTTAATTATATATACAAGACCCCAGGTTCAGCCCAATCATCACTATAATCATCATCATTATCAAGCTAGTGTAGCAATACGTCTAGCACTAGGTCTATAGTAACTTGAATACGTACCTTTCATTTCTATCTGTCTGTCTGCCAGAAGAAGAAATTTAGTCACTGAGAAAGTCTGCCACTGGGGTGTGGTCTGAGCCTCAGGAGTGAGGCACACACCCCTGCCGTTTGCGGTGGCGACCTCTATAAGACAAAACGGCAACAATGCTCTAGGGCACCACTAAATTACTTATTACTTATCACCAAAAGGTACAATAAATATTTAAATTTTAATAAAATACCACTGGCAATTAGAATGCTTGGTTTAATGACATCAATGTCAGTACGTTATTTAAAAAGTATATGAATTATAGTATCATAATCTTCTAGACAATCCTATATTACTCTTATAATTAACCCTCTAATTATATAATTCAGTGGAAATGGCGTATATCTTCCTAGATGCTAAGTCACCACCTCTAGGAGCCTCCTGGTCTAAACTGGTCCGTTTGTAATGTATGCAGGATTGAATAGGGATAGCTAGTGTATCGATATCGTATCGTATCGGTATTGGTATCGGTATCGAAGTATCGACTATCGGTTCTTTCTCGAGCGGCTGAGTATCGGTTAGTATCGGCCTGCTTAAAGCTTGTAAAAGACTAGCTAGGTTAATATGTGGCAAGACGCACGCCGGGCCGGGCCTCGGTGCTTAAAGACCAGGCGTGGCCTGGCCCAGTAACAACGTACATATAATGTAACGTATTAATATACCGTCCCCAACCGTGGCTCCATGCATGGATAAATGCGGAACCGGCTCCAACGTGCACTGAATTCAGCCTCAGCAGCCAGAAAGCCCGACTTGGCTTCAAAACAAGACTGCATATACACTGCATCCGATCTAACAGAGCTTTATCATTTCTATTTTCTGAATAAAACCGCTTTTAGACAATCAAAGCATCATAAGCCAGAAGGGGAAAAAATAAGCTAAGGTGTGGGCATATTATAAACGTCAGGCGGATAGAAATTTCATCTCCTCAGCATGCAGAGTTGCTTAACCCGTTGTTGCCCTGTCGAAGTTGGCTTACTGGCCAACGTCCAAAGAGCTCAAGGACAGTAATCTTAAAAATCGTCTTTTTACAGTGTTGTCTCTTCTTTTTGTGCCGTCTTGGAGCTTCAGGAGTGACCGGATCGACCAGGATGTCAACATGGGCGAACTGAGATTCGGAAAGGTCAGTTACGAGTGAGGTCACTATCATTCGGTGACATCCATACTCTGCCATTAAAGCTTGCCACTTTACCATTAATATTTAACCACTGAACATACCTCTGATAACCTCATCTTTTACAAAATCTTGCTAGTTGGCGACTCGCTACTCGTTTTTCGACGTTGACCTAGCTTCCAGCAACGGTTTGGTCTTCACACCCTTTGAATCATAAAACACACACCAGGACCGTCTAATAGTATCTTTTTCCCTGTGGGAACCTTTGTAGTCCAATGTGTTTGTCTTGGTCTCTTTCATGCTTTTACTTGTGCAGAAAGAACTCCTAATACTGCAAACAGTGCTGTTTTCATGTTTCCGGAACTGGATTTGCCCTCCCTGGAATGACTGATGAGTTTGTTACTTATGCTCGCTCCGCAGAGGAAGGAGAAGGCTTCCCCAAAGTCTAGAAAGCTAAGAAGTGTCTCACCATGGATGTATTCCGCCAAATTGTTGCAGCTTTGAAGTCTCAGCTGGCCGTTTTGCGTATTGGTTGATTTTCGATCATGGAGATGCACACACATACAGATAAGCATACAGAGCGCTACACACTATCAGACCTTTGACCTCAATTTCTTCTTCACTCCGCTCGCTGAGTATCAACCACCACGTTGCTCAAGAGAGTTCAACCTTGCTGTGTAGCTTGCCAGTGTTTTTCTTTCTTCTTTGTGCTGCAAATCTACATAGTTCCTTCGTAAGTGCAGAATAGCATGTGTAAGCATGTGGATGTCTGCGTTTTACTGTAAATTTTGTATGCATTCACTTGCATTTGGGTAATTTTGGTATACACATCAGAATAAAATCGAGTCTAACAGTTTGTGTCTGGTATGAGATTTCCAGGAACGATGTGTTGATAAAGTCATTCTCAATCTCATGATGCGTTGACTCTCTTTAAGGGGGGTTAGGGGCGCGAAGCCCCCTTTATAGTTTGGCCTCCTGAACGTTTTGGAGCCCATTTTCTAAGTAAAGTTGACTCTTTAAAAACATAAGATTTTTATAAAAAGTTTACAGTTTTACGAATGATACCGTTTGCACTAGGTTTTAGCTTTGTACACTAAAAATGTTATGTCAGTATCGAAATTATCGACGATACCCCCTTTTTTTGGAACCTTAAATTCCGATACGATACCGATACGATACGATAGCTATCCCTAGGATTGAATTTGCGACGACAAACATGGATATGCATCATATGCACACGTGATCACAACACTGTGATGCATCTAATTCACAAACTTGAATGGGTGACAATCTACTGAAGGTGTTGGAGGTCAATCGGCAAGCAGGAGGGGAGGGAAATGTTCAAGCGGAAGAGGGCGGTGCGAAGAGGGGGTGAATGTTGGGACGGGCCGATGGGCATTCGTCTGCCTCAAGGAGCGTCTAAAAGTACAAAATCACATAGAAGCGCAGAAAGAATGAAAGTCGCATCACAAGGATCACATCCATCCTTTCCTTGCTCCACAAAAATACCTTCGCACTGAGTCAGAGGGGAAAGAACAATCACACGGTCACTGTACAAGTAGTGGTCCAGAAGAGGACTGGTGTGGGGACAAGACGGGGATAACTAAAAGAAACGTGAGGAGGAAAAGGCACGGACGAAGACGAAAGTGGACGAGGACCGAAAGAGACCTCCTCAGCCTGGCTTTTCGCGTTCTTTGTTTTTATTCGAAGGAGGCAGGCACTCCCGATATCGATCTCATCCTCTTCCTTCCGGGCGCCCTCTCTCGTTCTACCGGTCTCTTTCCCTTCTTCTGACTGTGTATGCATGTCTTTTCTGTTTCCGTACCATATTACCCATTGCCCCATCACCTCGCTAGGTCGCTCTCTTTCCTTTCTCCTGGGGCCTTCCCGTCTCACTCACCTAGCGTGCTCAGCCTCTCACATGCACACCTGCATTCTCCTTGTCGGCCTCCCGCACCCCCCCCTTCTCCCTCCTCACGGGGGCACGCGCAGTCCACACAGCAACTCGGCCGTCCTCCCCGAGAGTCGCCAGAGGGACGCAGGAGGAGTCAGCAGCAGAAGCCGCTGTGTCTCCCTTGCCCCCCCCTCCCCCTGCCTTCGGAGGACGCCCACAGAGGCCGAGGAAACGCCGAGATGCGTACTCGTCCCCCTCGTTCCCGCACACACAGGAGGCCTCCCTTCTCTGGGCGTCCGTATCCCACACCTACACGCAGGCAGGCAGTAGCAGTGGGATCATTCAATGGATTCGTGCATGAACAAATGAAGGCAGGCTCTGCCATGTAAGGAGGAATGTAAGACACATGTACAAGCATACATTTCTTTACAGACAAAGGTCCTGCTCTCTTCTCCTGTTGTTTTTTCTCGCAGACCGGAAGAATGAGCAAGAGACAAAGAGAGGGGCGGGCCGACTTCCCTTTCCCCTCTTTCTCTTTTTGTAGTATTTGGTCCAACATGCTCATGCAACTTACGGGGGAAACGCTGAACAAAGGAAGCAAGCAAGAAAGGGATATTGCGAAAACAAAAGAAAGAGAGAAAGAAAGAAAGAAAGAAAGAAAGAAAGGAAGAAAGAAAGGAAGGAAGGAAGGAAGGAAGGAAGAAAGAAAGAAAGAAAAGAATGAATACAGAAAAAAAGAAAGGAAGGAATGAACGAAGGAGGGATGGAAGGGAGAAAGAGAAAAAGAAAGGCGACAAGACAGAAGCAGCGGCCAGACAACGTGTGCAAAACAAATGACAGCCAGATAGGCAGACACAGAAATACAGACAGGCAATCAGACACGGACACACACATGTGCCTATCGTAAGAAGATGTGGAAACTTGCAAAGAAACAGGGATTCATGCGGGTAGGAAACAAAATATTTTGTTGCAAGGACGAAGATTGCTCCTCAAACGAAGGGAAGCAAACCAAACCAAAACGCAGGAGACATTCGGACCCCCCTTCAGGCATCGGCACCCCCCCCCATACAGTGCACTCCTCTTCCCCCTTCAGGATCCAATGATGTCTTCCAATCGCAAAGTGCACACATACCCCTGAACACCCCCCCC
>JAHBMJ010003559.1:0-10130 GCA_018398765.1 Chromera velia | reverse complement strand
GCGCGCGCGCATGTATATGTTTGTGAGCGAGCGTATATGTATATGTGCGTGAATTTGCGCGTGTGCATGTGTATGTGTGGATCGATGTTCGTGTGTGAATTCACTCGCGGAAGCGCGCGCTCTCTGACTGTCTTTCTTTTTGTCTGTTGTGTTAATGGAGAAGAGGGAAAGAAACCATACTGTCTGTCTGTCTGTCTGTCTGCCCGTCTGCCCGTCTGCCTGCCTGTCTGTCTAAGAAACACATAGAGAAAAAGGAAAGAAAAGGCGATATAGTTTGTCTATTGGGTACATGAAGAAAAGAAAGGAGAAGAAGAAAGATACATTCTCTCTCTCTCTCTCTCTCTCTCTCTCTCCCTCGCCCACTCTCCCTCCCTCTCCCACACACACACACACACATGCAAACGGTTTTACACACATTTTTCGCATGCAGTGTCCGTGGGCAAGGCAGAGAGAAGATCTGCAAAAGGGCTGTAGATCATTAAGCACTACTCTGACCAGGTTAAGATGCCATTCGTTATGTTTTATCGGGAGACAAACGACGACCGATAAAAAAGGAGGGCCGAGGAGAAAGGAGTCGAAGTGGACGTATCAAAAAGAAAGGCACTGCCAGAGAGAGATGGGCCGACGGACTTCCGCAGTTTCTCCGATCCCATCTGAGTAAGAAGAAGTCGGGCCGTTCCTTCGCTGCCCCCTCCCCCCCCTCGTTCTCTTCCCCTCCGTCTCCTTTCTTTTCACGGAGACGGCACTTCTCTGCCGTCTCCTTCAGGAGATATTGAAGCACGCGTCTCTGCGTACAGGTGCACACTGCCCAAGTGCCTTCCATCAGCCCACAGGGGCAGACAAAGGGAGCAAAGACAGACTTAACCTTTGCACGCAGCCAAGAGGGTCTCCTTCCTTGCAGGAGTTCTTGCTCGATTTGGCTCTTGGAGAGAAACCGTGTGGGGTGGAGGCACACACCCTTAGTTGAGGGCTCTGCAATGCCCCCCTGTCCCCCGGGAGTGAAGACGATCGGCACTGCGCCTGCCCGCACGGTCCCCCAAATTTGAAATCGCAGCCGCACCCCGTTCACCTCTGTAAACTCAAATTCGCCCTCCTGACAGGGGGACACGACCTCCTCGAGATCGGGCGGATCCCCGACACTCCCGGATTCACAGGGAGAAGCAGATGCTGCTGCACTCCCCTTCTGCATACGCTTCGAACAGCCGCACAGAGCCCCTGCAGATTTTCCAATGCGACGTGGGCAGCTCTGATGCATTCTCTCTCTCTTTGGAGACAGCCAGGACTATTTAGTACATTCCTGTTGGAGATTTTGTGGTCCGTTTCCTCAGGGAGCCCACGGAGAGCAGAAGAGAAAAATGTAAAGACGAAAGAAAAATGAGCTCAGAACCGTCCGAGTCTCCTGAGGGAGACCGTGACAAAATCAACCAAGGTATAAGAGAACGAGACGCCAGCAGCTTAATTCCTGTCACATCTGACTCGATGGTTTCAAATCAACTTCTTTGGTATAAAGAGAAGCACCTCGTTCCGTCCTCCCGCGTACAATTTCCGTGGTCTGCGCTGACAGACGCACTGGACAATTTAGGTACTGCGAATGAAGACTGATGATTGGCATACAATGTCGGATAACGTCGGATATCTGACATCACTGAGTGAGTTCGAAGACAAAATTGAGGAGGCTGCATGTATGTTCTGACCTGGCACCGAGCTAAGGGCACACCGAGCTAAAATCATGCATGCACTCAGTCTAGGAATTGAGGCCATGCAGCTGCAGACAGACGGTCGGAGTAATGCCGGAGTGACTTAGTTTTATCAGTATGTAGATTGTCACACCGTTGGGAGTCCAATTGACTGCTCTGCTCATATTTTGGGTTGTTAGCCGGGTTGCCGTGCAGTCTACCGTCAGGCTTCGACTTGCACTGTCTATGGAATAGGAAAAGATTGGGATAGGATAGGATTTTATGTTTCAGGAATCCCCGCAGTCCACTGCCAGGTATCAGTTTACACCCATGTGTATGGTTTTACTCGATCTCTCCAGTGAGGGAGAAAGCGCCAGGCCTCCACAAGCCTGCCAGGCCGGGAATATCCTGGTCGTCCATCAAGTTTGTGTTTCTTCTCATAAAGGAATCGTTCAATGACTTAGATTTTAGAACATGGTTTGTCCCTCCTGTCTGGCCACCTTATGGCGTCCAGACAGAAGGTAAAGCAAAGACAAGAACCTTAGGAAGATCTAGAGAAGGAACGTGTGCAACATTAACTCAGACAACACTTTACAGAAGGTTTAGCTCTAGAGCGATCTGGGATTCCAATCAGCTGGGTTCATTCTATCATGCACGGTTTCTACTTATGCTTTTCAGAGTCTCTGTTTCAGACTCTCAGACTCCCGATCTATGCCAAACAGACATCAGACTCAAACGATGCTATCCGTTGCTCGAGTGACATGTTGCATGCTTGAATACGAAGGTTAGACTCGATTTCAACGACTTTGATCGACGCGCACGACACGTACGAAGCAAAGCGCGGCGGCGGAATGTGGTGCGGCACGCTGGCTCACTCAGTTACGGCGCATGCGAAGGCTCAAAGGGCGGCGCCATAGCGTAGGACTCCACAGATCCCCCCCAGCCACGGATAAGAAAATCGCGTCCTCGCGATAAATGAAAGAACGGGTCGAGTATAAGCTTCAATACCCGAAGTCGATCTCATCCAAGTCGCCATAGATGTCGTTAGAGCTTCAAGAACTTCATCTCGATGGCATCCATATCCAAAATCTCCGGGGGGCCACGCAAATCACCTCCGTACATACACTCAGAACGATCTCAAAATGCCACGATGTGTGAGGCGTGCTTGCAAGTCTAAGGTTATCCAGAGATAGATGCCCGATGCAGATACTGGTGGCACCAATAAAAGCACCTCTCCAGCACCTGTGTATGTCGTTGACTGGAAGACTCGATCAGACTCCGAGTTGTAGGTCTCTAGTACCAGTTAGTCCAGGAGCACAATACCCATATGTATGCGTCCAACTCGGCGTCAATGAATTGTTAACAGCTGCAAAGGGATGTAGAGAAAAGAAAAGGGTGCAGCTACACACTGCTCTACTCATGACTTCCTGAAAGCTTATTTGTGTATCGGCTATCCTCATTCTCACTAAGCTACCATGCCAAGCCAAGTGACTTCAGAACACTCTGTCATGACTTCACTCCTCGACTAGGGGGCCACACTATGGGTATACCTAAGCTTCACCCCTAACTTTTTCTACATCCTTTTACACTATATATTATATCCCAAGTTATAAGGTTAAAACTAGCAGATGAAACACATTCTGGAGTGTTATGTTGGGCTATTCTCAAGCTCTAGTTCAACTTCAGTCTTGGAAAATGTTAGTCCAAAGTTGTGTCGCCAGGTTTTGTTGGGCTTGTTGCCTGTTGGGCTCTGTTGGGCCTTTCATCAGCTGTATGACAGGTCATGAAGCCCAACAGTGCCCAACAGAGCCCAACAAGGTCCCCTCCCTTCCCTACAAGCTTATCTCATACGCCAGGTCCACACATCAAAGCATATGAATATAATAAACACCATTTAAGACATTCAGTGCTGCACATTGGTGCAGTATGAGCCTGAAACTCTTCATAAAACGTTCATAATACACCAAAGAAAATGGAGACAGACCTGCACATACAAGGCAGACAAATGCATACTCCTAATGCTTAACCTTTCCAACTCATTCATCAAGTCATCCCTCTTCATTGGCAGTCATTTCGGAGTGATCAATTTCATTCCACAGACGAATCAAACGTTTTATTTCCTTCATCATGATTGTGCATGTTATGTATGTTGGGAGTGTTTGTTGAGCTGTTGAGCCGTGTTGGGCTTTCTTGTTGGGCGTGTTGTGTGTTGGGCGTGTTGGGCGCCCAACAGCTTCCTGGCAAGGTGAAGCCCAACAGTACAACAAGCCCAACAGCCCAACAAAACCTGGCGACACAAAGTTTTTCATAAAAATGAATACATGTTTCTAGCCCAACATAAAAACTTATGTTACTGTCATATTCTTTGTAATTTATAGTTTTTGGTTTTTTATGAAACTTCTTGCATAACATTCCTAGATTTTTGTCTGTTTTTCTTTAAAATCAGGGGTTATGATCTACCTATATGTAGAGTGCGGCCCCCTAGCTCCTCGAGGTGCATTGCTCTGATTGTTTGATCGTTTGCTTCATGAGCAGCCATCACCAGCTTTAAATCCTTCCACCTTCTTACTGTCAGTCAAGAGGAACGGTGCAACCGGGGTTTACCAACCTATCACAGGAGAACCCGGCCACGCGGCAGCAGTCACACACTTGACTTTTCGTACTTCAGGCCTGCCGTTCCTTCAGGGGCATCAAATACATCCAATGCCTCCTGGCTCAACATCAAGATCGAAAGTGCAAGTCTTCTCGGCTTCCGACAGCGTGTCACTTTGCAGCGGAAAGAACTCTCTCAGCTCTGCTCTTTTGGAGCGAAGTCCCAACGACTTCATGTGTGTGTATACACAATGGATGGAGTGGTTATAAGGCCGTGGCATACTCAGCCTCCTGCTAAGCGCCTATACCTTTCGCATCTGATTCATTTCAACGCAAAAGGATTATCGCACAAAGATACCAACCACCATGAATAAGCGCACACACCAGCTGCCAGAGTCGGACAGTCAGTCATGTGCAGACACGGACACAGCAAACAGCAGAGTCACAGCCGGACACAAGCCAGTCCTATTTGATCAGATATAGAACCAGTCACACACTCGCAGAAGAGCAAGCAAAAGAAGCAATCTACTGGCCGTTTCAATTATGATGTACTTGTAGACGGCATTCTCAATGAAATCAGGCTCCTCGAAGTCCTAAGCAACACCAAGCAACGTCTCCACCACCGGCTTTGGCGACCTCCAACGATCTTTGGGCTCTTCACCCAAGGACAAGGGCAAAGTCCAGGATCGGACTCGAAGGGGATATCCAAAAGAGGGCTCCAGGCAGCTTGGGACGCAAGGGGACGCTGAATTCCCCTACTCACGGTCTTTGCTTGACCGTGCCCGTATCGTTGCAATCGGCTTTCAACTGTTGCACAAAAGGAAGATCTGATCTCCATTACAGAAGGAAAACGAGAGTCGACACTCATCGAGCTGAGCGTTCACCACAATGCTTTGTCCCTCCTGTCCGGCCACCTTCTGGCGTCCAGACAGAAGATAAAGCGAGGACAAGAACCTTAGGAAGATTTAGAGAAGGAACGTGTGCAACATTAACTCAGGCAACACTTTACAGAAGGTTTAGCTCTAGAGCGATCTGGGATTCCAATCAGCTAGGTTCATTCTATCATGCACGGTTTCTACTTATGCTTCTCAGAGTCTCTGTTTCAGACTCTCAGACTCCCGATCTATGCCAAACAGACATCAGACTCAAACGATGCTATCCGTTGCTCAAATGACATGTTGCATGCTTGAATACGAAGGTTAGACTCGATTTCAACGACTTTGATCGACGCGCGCGACACGTACAAAGCAAAGCGCGGCGGCAGAATGTGGCGCGGCACGCTGGCTCACTCAGTCACGGCGCATGTGAAGGCTCAAAGGGCGGCGCCATAGGGTAGGACTCCACAAACATCAATCGTTTGGTAGCATATCATCTACTAGGTACTACTAGGCTATACTAGGCCATTTAAAATTGGGTTACTATATATTAGTTAGTTAGTTAGTTAGAGGATGTCTAACTCCAGTTGGAGTGCTAAGCTCCCGGGCGGCACATACATGCATGGTTGTTGTTTGTTAAGTCACCGGTGGAGTTGATTAGTTAATCACTTTCTAGAATTAGGAGACAGACATCAAAGAGACAGGCCGGATGCGAACATAGAAGCGATTGAATGACATTACGGATAAAGAGTTCAGATGTACTTGCACTGGGGAGTGGACAGTTACAATTATTTGAATTAATAGATTCCAGTAGATTCCAGCTCAGCCAGGCAGTGCAGGAATTCTCTTTCATCCAGCCACTTGGCATATGAAGAAAGTCTATGCATGAAGTCCTAGATGAAGTCATCAACACACCGAATATAAGAATTATGTACATAGAGTTTGTGGTCGCTACATTCAACAGACAGAGCACTGCTTTCGTCTTGTGGCTTAAATGAGAGCAGACGTAAGAAACCGAACAGAGAGCCATCGGTTACTGTGAGAGCAGATCGAGGGAGGATAGAAAAGGACTAGAGACCAGAGGCGGATATAGGCGGATTTGTTGTAAAAAAGAAACATAAACATGCGATGAGAGGAGGGAAAAGCTTGTTGAAGGGGGGTGAGCTTGGCAAAAGGAGGGAAATGTGAAGAAGCGATAGCTCCCGCCCGCTGCGTGCAGACCTCTTCCGTAACTGTATGGCAGTGTCTAGCTCTGCCCTTAAAGAAGAGAGAGCCGGTACCTTGAACCGGATTACTATATGTTACTATGTCAAAATAGTGAAAATAGCAAAAATAGTGACTATTTTTACTATTTGCTACGTTTAATAGTAATATAGTTCAAATAGTAAAATAGTTAGCTATTTTTACTATTTTAATAGTAAATCAGTTAAAAATATCGCTATTTTACTATCAAAATAGTAAAAATAGCTAACTGTTACAAACTATCTAGCAAACTATTTTACTATTAAGTGTGACCTCCCTGAACCTAACTACCACTTGAAAGTTTAAGCCGCATTTTTGGATAAACTTGAAAGTCCGCGCCGCAGGCGCGGATCATTTATGGTATTTTGAAAGCTAAAGCCGCATATCTAGATGGTGTCTTGACCGTCTACGCCGCAGGCGTGGACGGTCTCTTAGAAAAAGATGCTGCAGATAGAGATGATCTTGATTATATTTTTTCAAGTGGCACTTAGGTTCAGGGAGGTTTTAAGCGTAGCAAATAGTAAAAATAATCACTATTTTTAGTATTTTCATGCATTATTTTGACATAGTGAGCCGACTCATATTGGTCCCCCCTCAAACTGACCGAGGGGGGTATAGGTTTACTTAAGCCCCCCCCCTCCCCCAAAGCCCCTCCCCCTTCTTTCAAGTTTAAACAGCATGATTAGGACACAAAAATATTTATTTTTTTATATATAGTACACTGGCATACACACACTATATTACAGAACAGACAGAAAGTAAGTTAAGAACGGCATTCTTTTCTCACCAGAGGTAGCAGATACAAAGAGCTATAACTTGAAAGAATGACAGTCACGGTGTCTGATGACAGCTAGGCCTTGCAAGAACAGACTAGGAGTGAGAAGTGACTTTATCAAAAATGAAAATTGTTAATTTTGCCCTTCACACCTAGGGGAACAAAATTAATGCATATCATATCCAGGAAGCATATCTTCAACACAATCATCATGGGCTTGTGGCACCCTAGTAAAAATGATCCAACGTCAGACTAGAAGATAACTTCTTATTTACTATATATAGCTCTGTCGTTTTGCTTTATATGTCAAATCTGTAAAATTAAAAAAATGGTAGTCTAGGAGCGCTCTAGGAATTGAAAAAAAAATTTTAGGACTTCAAACTAAATTTTTGACCCAATGTGAGGCCCGTAGGACCCAACTAGTTAGTATAAGTCTTTACTAAGTCTACTTGGTCAGCTTGGTCCAACGCTGCCCCTTTTTTCTGATAAACTCAAATCTTCGTTTTTTTAAAAAAAAATATGCATTAATTTTGTCCCCCTAGGTAGTGTAATACATTTTTTACTACATTTCAAGTGATTAACCTAATCATGATGATTGAATTAATTTGATGCTGATATAGCCTATATAGGAACAAAACTGCCTTGTGCGTTAATTGCCATAAAACACTAGAAGTTTAGAAATAGGCTGATGGCGATGGTGTATGATCATGATGGTGATGTTGTAAATACGAGTATAACAAAATCATCTTTTCATCTGGCGCATGCAAGCGTGCGAACGACCCCGGGAAGCGTGAAATCCAACTTTCTTCTCACACCGACACGGATGAGTGCCCCCAAACTTTCCGGGGCCTTTTCTCTGACGAGATGCATGTGCCCTCTTGCGCGCAGCAGTCCTCGGCGGGCAGCTCAACAGTGAAAAAGGCCCTCGGAAGTGGTTCTGCACATAACGCTTGCATGTCTCCCTCCAGATTTCGGAATGTTTTCTTTCGGCCACAGTTTTCGGGGCACTCATCGACACAAAAGGTGAGTATGTCACGAGACTTTGCTCTTTTTCGCGCGGCACTTACCCATGTTGAGCTGTAACAGTTTTGTAAGTATCCGTCGCTACGCTTTCCGGGGTCATTTATGTCGCCGCTCTAGATCTTTTCTCTCCGAAGGAGTCTCCTTCCCTTCGGTCTCTTTTAATTCTTTGTCAGTCAGTCCATTGGCAACCTTTTGTTTCTTTTTGTCTTTCGTGTCCACGGACATCTCTTCTCTGGTATTTCTTTGGTCTTTCTCTTCTGTGTTTTTTTTTGTCTTCTTCCTTCCCGTCTTTATGTCTCTTCTTTTGCTGCGCTTTCTGTGGCCTTCTTTGTTGGCAAATGGACAGACAGACAGCTCGGGGCAGGCAAGCAGGTCATCTAGGAACATTTGGCACCGCTACGCAAGCTGTGCTACACATGTCCGTTCTTTCTTCTTGTAGTTTTTCTTCTGTTTCGGAGTCTTCTGCCCTAGCCGGACTTTTTGTTTGAATGAAACGCCACACACACACACACACACACACACACTTACACGCTTACACACACTTAGGAAGGAAGGAAGGAAGGAAGGAAGGAAAAGAAGAAACGAAAGAAAGAAAGAAAGAAAGAAAGAAAGAAAAGAGAGAGAGAGAGAGAGAGAGAGAGAGAGAGAGAAAGAGAAAGAGAAAGAGAAAGAACGAAAGAGAGAAGGGAAGCAAGAGAGAAAGAAAGAAAAAATGCACCTACAACACGGATGAATGCATGTATGCTGAAGGAGCCCATATCTGTCGAGAGGGCAGGCTGAAGGGTGGGGGTGGCGGAGAGTGCAAAAGCGAAACAAAAACAAACAACAAACGAAAGAGACAGTGAAAGCGAGAGTGAATGGAAGAGGGTCGAGAGGGGAAACAAAAAACGAAGACGTGAGCCGGTGCATGAGTGCACACATCCATCCTTTCATTTACATCGCCGATCCAGGTCTTTTTTCTCCTTCCCTTCGGTCTCTTCGATCGTTTAGTCTGTCAGTCTGTCAGTTAGTCATTCAGTCTGCAGTCAGTCAGTCAGTCAGTCAGTCAGTCAGTCAGTCAGTGAGTCAGTCAGTCATTAAGTCAGTCCAACCTTTTGTTTCTTCTTGTATTTCGTGTCCATGGACATCTCCTCTCATCTCTTCTCTGCATGTTGTCTGTTCCCCCAAGGAGACCCTTTAAAGAAGACCAGAAATTACAAAGTCAAACAGCCGATCAAAAACAGAGAGAGGGAGAGAGAGGACGAATGACGCACACGTTAGAGTCAGTCGGTCAGTCAGTCGAAAGGAGACGTCGAGAGAGACGTGCATACACCAACGAGAAAGGAAAAAAAGGAGGAGAAAAAACAGCGTGCGCACGATCATCAACAGCAGTTATGGCGCAGCAACAACAACAGCAACAGGAACAGAGTCACACGAAGAATCGCAGCTCTTCATTCCATCCATATACGTGCATATCGAATGAAAATACACGCAAGCCATCAAGCATGCAGGCTGACAATGTCATGCAATATAAAAATATTGACAAATTCATGATGATCGAAGGAGGGGGAACATGACCCTCGAACCGAAGTGAAAGGAAGGCCGACGTGCAGCCAGGGACCCCGTCACTCACTCTCCGTAGTGCTTGGCAAAATGTGAGCTGTCTACTCGACCGTTTGAGAGAGAAAGAGGGACGGAGGAAAGAGAGATAGAAGAGTCGCATCGATTATATGATTCTCCTTCACTTTAATTGCGGTAAAGCACACGTCTGTTGTGTGTTTTTTGCGCATCCTCTGCACGGGACAAAGTCTCGTACAGAAAGAAAGCAAAGTGTGGGAGAAAAACTACACGCACGCATCCGCTCTTTTTCCCGTCCCTCCCTGATTGATGAACTTCGTGTCTTTCCTTGCTCCCCGTTTTTGAGCGAAAGGAACAGACAACGAAGAGGAGCCAGCAAGAGAAAAAAAA
>JAHBMJ010003558.1:0-10132 GCA_018398765.1 Chromera velia | reverse complement strand
CACACACACACATTTTTTCACACTCCTACAGCCCCCCACCCACCCCCATTCCCACCACCACCCCCCCCACACACCCGCCACCCCCCCACACACGACAGACGCAAGTGGGCACGTAGGGCGTACAGACTGCCGCTAAAGAGATGTTTAGAGAGAGAGGTGGGGAGCGGACCGTAGGGGCATGGGGGCGTTCCCTCTCGTCTCCTGAATGGGCCGTTGCTCCTGTTGCCGTCTTCTTCGGCGTCTTTGCCCCTCCTCTTGCTTGACTTCCGAGTCTCCTCTGTCCTCTGACAGGCTCGCTGGTTCTCCCCGCCCCTCTGCGGCTGCTGCCCCAGCAAGATCATCAGGAAGAGAGAAGGTGCCGGGGCTTGCACAAGATGCAAGTTGACATATGTTCTTCACACTTTTTGGGATCGAACTCAACCGGCAGCACGCGGTGTATGCAGAGAGAAAGAGGCAAAAGTGGAGGGAGTGCTTCTCGAGGTGCTCGGGAAGCACAAACGCTGTCGGGACAGAAGCCTCCGTCATTTCCTCCAAAACGTCAGACCCTGCTCACAGGCAGTACTCCCCTGCCTCCGCTTGTGTGTGCCATGGGGAGAATTCCTTCCTCTCTCGACGCAAAGAAGTGTTCTACCGCACGAATGCTTACGCCTTCCCTGGACTTCTTCCTGCCGTCTCCTGAACAGTTCAATACTCTATACACACAGGCCTCCGTATGATTCGCTGTTAATTCTGTCCATGGGCAACAGACATCGGCAGCTCTACTTTGGGACTTCTACGCATAAGACCACAGCAGGCGTGGTTTCTGAATGTTTCCGACAAACTTCATGTCTGAGCTCGGAGACGGCACAGTAGCCATGATTAACCTAAGGTAGACGGCGCACTATAATTGAGGAGTCGGACAAACTCACCGACCAAGAGAATGAGCATGTGCCACGAACAATTTTGTTAACTTGGCCGCGAGGATCGAGAGCTGCATGCATGAAGAAAATCTTTTTATCTGACGCACGCGAAGGGTGCGAATGGCCCGGAAAGCGAATTTTGGGGATTTTAAATCCACATCCACAAACCCTCAGGAATCCCCTCAGGTCCTGGTTCGAGCCCCTGCCCCCTCACTTTTCCGTCGAAATTTATTCATACGAGGAAATCATGCATGCCCAGCCACGATCCCAGGGTAATTGTTTTTAAGTGCCCTCCAGAGCTTCGCTTTTCAGGCCATCTGACGCACGCTTTGCGTGCGAATGGCACGGAAAGCGAAATTTGGGGCTTTCGAAAGCACGCGCGACATCACGCGGTAAGGTCCCGGGTTCGAGCCCTTGCACCCTCACTTTTTCGTCCAAATTTACTTGGAAATGGCCCGGATCATGCCGGATGCATGTATATATACATCGTCACACAGTCCCAGTGCAATTGTTTTTAAGTGCCTTCCAGAGTTTCACTTAAATTCCGGGCCATGCAGTTTATAGTGCTGAGGGCCTTTTAAGTGGCAGCACAGTGGCGCGCCCTAGACTCGAACCCAAGTTACAATTATAAGTACAGGATAAATCTAGATGAATCTACAGATTATTTTTTTTTATTTCCTTTGTTCTTTTAGTTTTCCTTTTTTTTTTCTTTCTTTCTTTCTGTTTTTCTTTAATCCTTTTTCCTTACTTTCTTTCTTCCTTCCGAATCCTACTGTTTGTTTCCCTTCCTTCCAATACCTTCTAATTGATGAGCAGTTTTGATGTGTACGTAAAGTTAATTAATGGATTGATTGATTATGTTAATGGTTATAGTTACTTAATTAGTTTTACAAAAGTTATAGATTGTAATACAAAACTTTTATCATTATCTAAATCATTATTCAATATTATTCAATCTTAAAATTGACCTTCAAAAGTAAAAATGTTCAAAATTGTGATATACAATTAATCAATCAATCAATCAACCAGTCTCAACCTAAAGGCTCCAGGAAGCGCGGTCAGACTGTTAAACCTACAAACTTTAATAAAAAAATGATGATGGGTAATGGTACTGCCGCTGCCGCTGCTGCTGCTGCTGCTGGAGTCTGCAACAACCGAAGAGCCCCCCAGCTCCAAACACGCAGGCAGTAGCTCGGAGTCCGTCGAAGTCCCCGGCCTGTGAAGAGCGCGAACGACGACAAGAGTCTGAACGCTCCCCCCCACACACCCTCACTATCACACCTCCCCACAGACAGAACAAAACAGACAAGACACAGACAGATACACATACACAGGCTCAGCAGGCATGGAAGGGCGTAAGCGACGACAAGAGTCTGAATGCTCCACTGACCTTTTTCACACGTAGTACCACCGAGTACCACCGAACTCAGCGGACCCAGGTCTACAGATGTCCAGAGCCTCTGCATTCAACTTGAGGAATGGTGACCGAGGAACCCCACGGCATATAGCTGCAGTCGCCTGCCAACTAAAGCGACCCCCCTTCGCTGCGACAGTCACTTAAAGGCGACGCTGGGACACTCAGAGAGCACCAGCGACCATCAAAGCTGATTGAATCACCTGCACCAGAAATGGGACACAACCGTACTGGTGCAGATGCCTACGCAGACATGCCCGCAGACCCACAGATAGAACAAAACAGATAGATAGACACAGATAGACATACACATACAGGCTCAGCAGGCATGGAAGGGCGCGAACGATGCCAAGAGTCTGAACGCTCCCCCCACACACCCTCACTCTCACACCCCCCCCACAGACAGAACAAAACAGACAGATACAGATACAGACACAGACACAGACAGACACGCACACACAGGCTCAGCAGGCATGGAAGGGTGCGAACAACGACAGGAGTCTGAACGCTCCCTCCACGCACCCTCACTCTCACACCGCCCTACAGGCAGAATAAAACCGACAGACACAGACAGAACAAACAGACACAGACAGATACGTACACACAGGCTCAGCAGGCATGGAAGGGCGCGAACGACCGTCACGACAAGAGTCTGAACGCTCCCCACACATAATCTGAGGCAAAGAATTTGTATGAAAAGAAGTAAGAGGACAGAAACGAACAAGGAAAAGGATTTGAACAAGATGGGGGGGACCCCCGTGAGAAAGACGCGCAGTGGGACCGGCACCGGCCAACCGGCTCCGCGGCGTGGCGTCCTTCCATTGAGCCAAGACCGAGCGCGTGGATATCTTGCAAATCCATGCATGTAGAATTAAATGCATGTATGTAAATGCATGCATTGCAGTAATTAAATTCATATTGAGGAGTCAGATAAAACAAGAGACTGCTGCTCATATAAAGTTGAAAAAGAGACTCTGTTGACATAACCTCTAGAAACAGGAGTAACGTAAGAGTGCTGTGTGCCTGTGGCCTGAGGGCCGTTACATCACATATAAATCTTTCTATAATTTTCTTATTAACTATGATTTGAAAAACACTTAATTACACTCTCAAACGGTCCAGCATTGCCAAAAAACATCGTACTACACCGTATTACAGCGTTTCGTTACTTTCGTACCGTTCGTGGTGTTTCATGAAAAAACAGTGTACTGTATATTTTAGATCCTCCAACTTCAGGATCCTCTTACTTCGATCGATCAAATCCTCCAACTTCAGAGTCACTATCACACCCCCCTACAGACAGAAGAAAACAGACAGACACAGACAGATACGCACACACAGACTCAGCAGGTATGGAAGGGTGCGAACGATGACAAGAGTCTGAACGCTCCACTGACCTTTTTTACATGTAGTACCACCGACTACCAGCGAACTCAGCGGACCCAGGTCCACAGATGTCCAGAGCCTTCGCATTCAACTTGAGGAATGGCGACCGAGGAACCCCACGGCATATAGCTACAGTCGCCTGCCGACCAAAGCGACCCCCCTTCGCCGCGACAGTCACTTGAAGGCGACGCTGGGACACTCAAAGAGCACCGGCGACCATCAAGGCTGATTGAATCACCTGCACCAGAAACGGAACACAACCGCACTGGTGGAGACGCCTAGGCAGACATACCCGCAGACCCACAGACAGAACAAAACAGACAGACAGAGACAGACAAACATGCACACATAGGCTCAGCAGGCATGGAAGGGCGCGAACGACGACAAGAGGCTCAGTCTGAACGCTCCCCCCACACACCCTCACTCTCACACCCCCCCACGGACAGAACAAAACAGACAGATACAGATAGACACGCACCATAGTTGTACTAGTACAGTACAGTGTAGAAGCAAAACTAGTACAGTACAGTACAGTACAGTACAGTTCGAGCGGCCCACCCCACCCTGCCTTACTAAGTTGGGCAGACCACCCGCCGCTCATCCCACTACCTTTTTATAAGCTTTTAAGCGAAGTTTTAGCATGTTTAGCATGTTTATAAGCTAAGCTTTAGTAACTTCTTACTAGTGTTTTAATGAGTTTTCATTATGTTTTTATAGTAATTTAAGATAGTAAATAGTAAATAGTGAGTCAGAGTGGTATAAAGCAGTACAGGCTGCAACGCCTCCTCTTCAGCTTAACTGTATATCATCGGATGACAAAGTGGACAACCTTTCCTGGTGGCGCCGGGACGACCTTGTGAAAGCAGCCCCCCAGAACGCCGCCCTCACCATGGAGGTCTTTCAGGCTGCTAACACGGCGGGGGTCTCGGAGCGGGGGTTCTCTCTCTACGACCAGATTTACTCTGAGAAGAGAAACCGTCTCACCCAGCCGCACTAAGACTTGCTGGTCACCATAGTGTTATACGCCAATCTCCATCTCTAAAGGGTTCATCATGCAGAGGAACGCCGGGCACTACAGAAGAGGGACACAGATTTTGGGCTTGCAAGGACCTAGGCAGGGACTCGACCTTGTATCTGATGAGTGAATAGAGGCATTCGATGATGAGTTGGATGGAGAGATGGCAGTTAAATACCTGAAGAGCATCGGACTGGAGTTCAGAGAGGCTCCTTTCTGAGTCTGACAGAAGGGACAGGGAGAGGGGGGGGGGGAGACAGACTGCTGAAACTGTTGTAATGATGGTATATGAATTTATGTTAGTTAGTTAGTTAGTTAGTTAGTTAGAGGATGCCTAACCCTAGTTGGAGCGCTAAGCTCCCGGGCGGTACATACATGCATGGTTGTTGTTTGTTAAGTCGCCAGTGGAGTTAATCAGTTAATCACTTTCTAGAATTGGGAGACAGACATCAAAGAGACAGGCCAGATACGATTGTAGAAGCGATTGAATGACATTACGGATAAAGAGTTCAGGTGTACTTGCACTGGGGAGTGGACAGTTACAATCATTTGAATTAATGGATTCCAGCTCAGCCAGGCAATGCAGGAATTCTCTTTCATCCAGTCACTTGGCACATGAAGAAAGTCTATATATAAAGTCATCAACATACCGAATATAAGAATCATGTACACAGAGTTTGTGGTCGCTACATTCAACAGACAGAGCACTGCTTTCACCTTGTGGGTTAAATGAGAGCAGACGTAAGAAACCGAACAGAGAGCCGTCGGTTACTGTGAGAGCAGATCGAGGGAGGGCGGAAAAGGAGTAGAGACCAGAGGCGGATTTATTGCAAAAAAGAAACACAAACATGCGATGAGAGGAGAGAAAAGCTTGTTGAAGGGGGGTGAGCTTGGTAAGAGGAGGGAAATAATATGAAGAAGCCATAGCCCCCGCCCGCCGCGTGTAGACCTCTTCTGCAACTGTATGTCTAGCTCTGCCCTTAAAAAAGAGAGAGCTGGTGCCTTGAACTCTCCGTCGCTGCTGCCTACTGGTGCCAAGGTGTTGCGGCACTCCCACCCCCAACGAACAAACAAAATCCAGACCAGGCCAACGAAGCAGCCGCAAGGAGGCTCTCAAAAACTCTGGATAACTGTTTCCCTTCCAGGCACATACTACTAGCATTGCAGCAGGAACGGTGTGCATGGTTTGCAAGAGCGAGCACCACCAGTCGGCCACTCTAGAGCAAAGCAGGGCTTTTGCAGGAAGCAGGCCAAAAATATACAGGGAGGGCAAACGAAGACTGCGAGTAGACAGACGGCCAGACCAGTATGCAAAACGGAGCTGCAAAGCATCGATTACAAGAAGATCGGCATCGCGAAGAGAAAACTAGAGAGGGAAGCATTCGAGGCAGTACAGTGTGACAGGGGACCAACACGCTCTAAAAACAGTCATCTGCGCATCTACACTGAGGAGACCTATGCTGGCAATCAGACCAAACACAGCCCCCAGGGCGCAGGAGGCCGGAGCAATACACGATTCAACTATAACATATATATGTATGTATAACATATAGTTTTAATTGAGACATAGCGGGAAGGCCCTAGGGCAGAACATATCAATCAATCAATCAATCAATCAATCAATCAATTGTTTTGGAAGCTTTCCTTAATTCATTGTAATTCATCATTACCATATCATACCTTAGCACACGTTGAGAGAGCATTAACGTATCATTAACATAGGTTAAGAGTCTCAGACCCCCTAGGACGCTAAAAATAGAAAAAAAATTTTTTTTAAGTCTAGTACAGTAGTACAGTACACTGTAGATATCATAGTACAGTAGTACAGTATAGTACAGTGTAGTACAGTGTACTTGTGCAACTATGACACGCACACACAGGCTCAGCAGGCATGAAAGGGCGCGAACGACGACAAGAGTCTGAACGCTCCCCCCACACACCCTCACTTTCACACACCCCCACAGACAGAACAAAACAGACAGACACAGACAGACACGCACATACAGGCTCAGCAGGCATGGAAGGGCGCAAATGACGACAAGAGCCTGAACGCTCCCTACATACACCCTCACTCTCATGCCCCCCCACAGACAGAACAAAACAGACAGATACAGACAGACACAGACAGACATGCACACACAGGCTCAGCAGGCATGGAAGGGCGCGAACGACGACAAGAGTCTGAACGCTCCCCCCATGCACCCTCACTCTCACGCCCCCCCACAGACAGAACAAAACAGACAGATACAGATATAGACATAGACATAGACAGACACGCACACACAGGCTCAGCAGGCATGGAAGGGCACGAACGACGACAAGAGTCTGAACGCTCCCCACACACACCCTCACTCTCATACCCCCCCACAGACAGAACAAAACAGACAGATACAGATACAGACAGACATGTACACACAGGCTCAGCAGGCATGGAAGGGCGCGAACGACGACAAGAGGCTCAGTCTGAACGCTCCCCCCACAGACCCTCACTCTTATACCCCCCCACAGGCAGAACAAGACCGACAGACACAGACAGAACAAAACAGACAGATATAGATACAGACATAGACAGACACGTACACACAGGCTCAGCAGGCATGGAAGGGCGCGAACGACAACAAGAGTCTGAACGCTCCCCCCACACAACCTCACTCTCACACCCCCCCACAGACAGAACAAAACAGATAGATACAGACAGACACGCACCATAGTTGTACTAGTACAGTACAGTGTAGAAGCAAAACTAGTACAGTACAGTACAGTACAGTTTGAGCGGCCCAACCCACCCTGCCTTACTAAGTTGGGCAGACCGCCCGCCGCTCATCCCACTACCTTTTTATAAGCTTTTAAGCGAAGTTTTAGCATGTTTAGCATGTTTATAAGCTAAGTTTTAGTAACTTCTTACTAGTGTTTTAATGAGTTTTCATTATGTTTTTATAGTAATTTAAGATAGTAAATAGTAAATAGTGAGTCAGAGTGGTACAAGGCAGTACAGGCTGCGACGCCTCCTCTTCAGCTTAACTGTATATCGTCGGATGACAAGGTGGACAACCTTTCCTGGTGGCGCCGGGACGACCTTGTGAAAGCAGCCCCCCAGAACGCCGCCCTCACCATGGAGGTCTTTCAGGCTGCTAACACGGCGGGGGTCTCGGAGCGGGGGTTCTCTCTCTACGACCAGATTTACTCTGAGAAGAGAAACCGTCTCACCCAGCCGCACCAAGACTTGCTGGTCACCATAGTGTTATACGCTAATCTCCACCTCTAAAGGGTTCATCATGCAGAGGAACGCTGGGCACTACAGAAGAGGGACACAGATTTTGGGCTTGCAAGGACCTAGGCAGGGACTCGACCTTGTATCTGATGAGTGAATAGAGGCATTCGATGATGAGTTGGATGGAGAGATGGCAGTTAAATACTTGAAGAGCATCGGACTGGAGTTCAGAGAGGCTCCTTTCTGAGTCTGACAGAAGGGACAGGGAGAAGGGGGGGGGGAGACAGACTGCTGAAACTGTTATAATGATGGTATATGAATTTATGTTAGTTAGTTAGTTAGTTAGTTAGTTAGTTAGAGGATGCCTAACCCTAGTTGGAGCGCTAAGCTCCCAGGCGGTACATACATGCATGGTTGTTGTTTGTTAAGTCGCCAGTGGAGTTAATCAGTTAATCACTTTCTAGAATTGGGAGACAGACATCAAAGAGACAGGCCAGATACGATTGTAGAAGCGATTGAATGACATTACGGATAAAGAGTTCAGGTGTACTTGCACTGGGGAGTGGACAGTTACAATCATTTGAATTAATAGATTCCAGCTCAGCTAGGCAGTGCAGGAATTCTCTTTCATCCAGTCACTTGGCATATGAAGAAAGTCTATACATAAAGTCATCAACACACCGAATACAAGAATCATGTACACAGAGTTTGTGATCGCTACATTCAACAAACAGAGCACTGCTTTCACCTTGTGGGTTAAATGAGAGCAGACGTAAGAAACCGAACAGAGAGCCGTCGGTTACTGTGAGAGCAGATCGAGGGAGGGCGGAAAAGGAGTAGAGACCAGAGGCAGATTTGTTGCAAAAAAGAAACACAAACATGCGATGAGAGGAGGGAAAAGCTTGTTGAAGGGGGGTGAGCTTGGTAAGAGGAGGGAAATAATATGAAGAAGCCATAGCCCCCGCCCGCCGCGTGCAGACCTCTTCTGTAACTGTATGTCTAGCTCTGCCCTTAAAGAAGAGAGAGCCGGTGCCTTGAACTCTCCGTCGCTGCTGTCCACTGGTGCCAAGGTGTTGCGGCACTCCCACCCCCAACGAACAAACAAAATCCAGACCAGGCCAACGAAGCAGCCGCAAGGAGGCTCTCAAAAACTCTGGATAACTGTTTCCCTTCCAGGCACGCACTACTAGCATTGCAGCGGGAACGGTGTGCATGGTTTGCAAGAGCGAGCACCACCAGTCGGCCACTCTAAAGCAAAGCAAGGCTTTTGCAGGAAGCAGGCCAAAAATATACAGGGAGGGCAAACGAAGACTGTGAGCAGACAGACGGCCAGACCAGTATGTAAAACGGAGCTGCAAAGCATCGATTATAAGAAGATCGGCATCGCGAAGAGGGAACTAGAGAGGGAAGCATTCGAGGCAGTACAGTGTGACAGGGGACCAACACGCTCTAAAAACAGTCATCTGCGCATCTACACTGAGGAGACCTATGCTGGCAATCAGACCAAACACAGCCCCCAGGGCGCGGGAGGCCGGAGCAATACACGATTCAACTATAACATATATATGTATGTATAACATATAGTTTTAATTGAGACATAGCGGGAAGGCCCAAGGGCAGAACATATCAATCAATCAATCAATCAATCAATCAATCAATCAATCAATTGTTTTGGAAGCTTTCCCTAATTTATTGTAATTCATCATTACCATATCATAACTTAGCACACGTTGAGAGAGCATTAACGTATCATTAACATAGGTTAAGAGTCTCAGACCCCCTAGGACGCTAGAAATAGAAAATTGTTTTTTTTTAAGTCTAGTACAGTAGTACAGTACACTGTAGATATCATAGTACAGTAGTACAGTACAGTCCAGTGTAGTACAGTGTAGTACAGTGTACTTGTGCAACTATGACACGCACACACAGGCTCAGCAGGCATGAAAGGGCGCGAACGACGACCAGAGTCTGAACGCTCCCCCCACACACCCTCACTTTCACACACCCCCACAGACAGAACAAAACAGACAGACACAGACAGACACGCACATACAGGCTCAGCAGGCATGGAAGGGCGCGAACGACGACAAGAGTCTGAACGCTCCCTACATACACCCTCACTCTCACGCCCCCCCACAGACAGAACAAAACAGACAGATACAGACAGACACAGACAGACACGCACACACAGGCTCAGCAGGCATGGA
>JAHBMJ010003557.1:66584-88699 GCA_018398765.1 Chromera velia | reverse complement strand
ACAGTGGAAACCCTTCTTCGAGTCTGGGGTCCTGAATGGAGGGATCTCTTGATAGATGAGCAAGGTGTGTGGATGGGAGAGCTGAAACTCTTATGGTTGCACGTAAAAGCCTTGTGTTTTAAATGCGAAGGCCCCCTTAGAGTCTGCGGGGGAGTCCGGAGATGCAACAGAATGCTTCCTTCCGCTGAGACTGAACCTTCCAGGCCGGCTCATCGCCCTGTCACGCAGTGTGAAATCTGTCGTGCAAACCCCGCACACCCCCCTTGCTTTGGAGATGAGCGGTGCACCCAGGGAGAGAACAGAGAAATCAGACTTTGTGTCACAAATTGCAAGGAAAGAAAAGTTTCATGTCAATGTTAAATGACAGTAAATGATTTGAAAAGTAAATTTTCTTCAGGACTAGATTTCTTTAAAGTTGAATGCATCTATAATTTATTTTTTATAAAAATGCACACAAATTAATGTCCAGGGTATGCGCCAATATAGAAAAAAAAAATCCAAAATAGAGGTAAGTTTTCAGGTTGTATAATAGGGCGCATATATATATCTGTACGTGTGCATGTTATAATCCCGTCTGTAGAAAAAAAATGTAAGAAAAGACGAGCTAAACTAAATGCATGGGGGCCCGGCCTGGAAGGCGCAAAATACCATAAAATGTGAGGTGTTCCATGGATGGAGCCGCGCGCGTTGCACCGCCCGTCTCCGTATATACGTCATGGCGGTTCCATGCAATTATATAGCTGCGGAAACGCACAGCCGGGTAAGTGAGTTCCTGCGATGGCGCGCGCAGTCACGCATGTACTCACTTGACTCCGCGCGCAATGCGCGCGAACTGACTTGTTGATAATTAAACTGAGCTAGAAATTAATCTTAATTATAATTGCAAGGCCGGCAACAGCATGCAACAGCTAGCTAGCTATATATATATATGGACTCCTGCATGATCTCACTTCATCTCAGTGATCGCGCTCGCATATAGTTGCAACTCGTGGATACACCGACGTTCAATACCAGACCACAAGCCTAACAGACTGCCCAACCTTATGAGAATCAGCGCTCGACCTGAAACACGGGCCTCCGTGCGGGATTGATATATACATATGTGTGTACATATATAGATCGCGAAGTTATATACTCTACAGCGCATGGGTAGACGGTCACCTCATTTGACGGTTTGAATCCCAGGAGGCAGAAAGCACGCTGATAGCTTGATTGAGCTTCGTTGATTGTTTGCGGTGGGGATCGTTTCACAATCGTTCACCAAAACCCTTTTCTTTGTCAATAGAAAGTGAAGTTGCTTGAGCGATGGGCAGTCTGAAGACCTTTGTGGAGACAACTGTTGAAAGCATCGAGGCTTCCCTTTCACAAAACGATGATCTCTCTGTTGGAGGTTTCGCCGGTATTCTTTCTCACAGACTGCATCAGCTGAAGGAGACCCTCAGTGATGAAGTGCTGGAAAAGCTCTTACAGAAAAGCACGGTCCGTCTTCTTGTTGCAGCACCGTTTTCTCTGTTCTCGCATCGTCTCTCACAAAGTTTTTACGCTTTCTGGCTTGCTTCTCTGTTACCAAACAAATGCATCAGAATGCCGAAATAAGAGAACCATGGTCGTTCCAGATGGATCTTTGTACTCCTCTGTGAGATTTGGGAGCTTCTGTGTGTAGCCAGGACAAAACCCCTGTATCGTGAATATACTCAGTATACTGGGGACTCTGAATGAATGGAAATGCATGCAGGCCTCCCGGGTGATTGAGAGCGCTTTACGGTTCTCTCTCCAAAGCGCGCACATGGCACTCGAGAGGCTCCGTTCTGTCCTGCAAATCCTGGCACAGAGCGGGGGCGAGATCAGCTTTTCGAGCAACGAACTAAAGGTACGCGAGGTAGCGAGGTGTCTTTTTGGAAAGCTGCATGAAAAGATTCAAGGAGAAATTAATTCGGGAAAGCGCATTCCAAGGACGTGGGTGGACGTAAAACATCGGGCAGAGAGAAACCGCGCGGAATGGATCCGGTGACTCGCAACTTCAACAACGGAAAGAACAAGGCAAATATTTGAAAGAAAAAAGAGAGACAGGGAAAGCAGCGAGCAAAAGAAGGAGACAGGGAAGACAGAAGGCCTGGATAGAGGCAAATGATGAAATTAAAAAAGCGAAAGGAAGGGGGGAAGAGCACAGGCAGCGGTGCTTACACCGACACACACCCACGCATTCACAAACGTGGGAGTCGAGTAAGATGAGACAGAAAGATGGACGAAGACAGACCCGTCTTGGTGTGGAACTTTTCTCACCTGCATATTTTTTTCCTCTTCTGACCTGCATGTATGTTTCCTTGGTTTGCACTGTGCTTACAGCCTTCTCTGGTGGCTTTGAATCGTTGTGAGAAGCAAATGGAATGGGTCACAGATGCGTGCCAGGAATTGGACACAGGCGAGTGGACGCCAAGGTGAGTCTGTCCCTCTCTCTCTCTCTCTCTCTCTCTCTGTTTTCCATTCACTTCCGTGAGCGAGTTCAATGATTCACCGTTCCAGTCAATGGGGCTGGGTGTTGTTGACAACGAAGCAGACAGCTGACAGACACCTGCTTGTTGTGGAAAAGCGTCGATGGACTCCCAGCGGGAGATCATTCAAATGCAAGACTGCATGGTGTTCCTGAGGAGTCAAGGATATATTGATGAAACCGTAGAGAGATCAACGACTTACAGGATCGACTAATGAAAAGAAGAAAGCAATGTGGGAGGGAGGGGAGGAAGGAAGGAAGGAAGGAAGGAAGGAAGAGAGGAGAGGAGAGACGGAAGGAGAGAAGAAACGAAGAAAGCTCTCAGGCAAAGTTGGATGATGCACCCCTGCATCATGGTTGCGTCCGTGCGTGCGTCACCCCTCACTCTTGTGGTTCTGTCTTCAGGGCCGCCCTCCACCGTCCCGAGACTTTTCTCTTCCACGGTCACTCTAGGGACATATGGCGTCGCCACTTCCCCCACTCTCTTGAGGCTCGGGCCTCTGACGTCCTCGCGGCGGTGGAGATGGAGGGAGGGGGGTTCCAAGATGAGGAGAGAAACGCTGTGGCAGGTTGGTTCGTCTTTTACGTCCACACACCCCCACACACACGCACACACTCACTCACAGAAGAAGAAGAAAAAAAAAGAAAAAAGAGAGAGAGGGAGAGAGAGAGAGAGAGAGAGAGAGAGAGAGACGTACAGACGCGCGCGCGCTGACAGATAGGTGCATACTGTTGCAAAGACTGACAGTGGAATGCAGTTCCGAGAGACACTCTGGCGGGTGCGTCAGCTCTTTCAAGTGAGACGGTGCTGGGCTTCTTCCCTTTTTCTTCTGTTCCCTTTTGTGAGCATGTCGCCAGAGCTCTGACTGGATCCCCCGACCGGTGGACTGTCAGTATCTATTTCTGCTCTAATCTGTATTCTGCCCGGGTGCCTGCTTAACCGATACCAACCATGCAGCTTTCTTGATGCATCTGGCCAAGGAGAATGGAGGCGGGGAGAAGGGAAAAGCGCCCACAAGCCTGGACAATGCTTTGGTCTCTGTGGTGGACATTGCGCGGTCCTGTGGGATCTTCGGTCAGTCGGTCGGTCGGTTGGTTGGTGGATCGATTCGAGGGTCGGGAAGTTTGCCCCTTCCTCGAACGCAGTTTTCGATCATCCTTTCCTTTCCTTTCCTTTCTACATGCAGGTATTGGCTTCACGGCGTATGCATTCATTTTACACAGAATGTGCATTCATCTAAAAAAATTCTGTATGAAAATGAATTCATACACGTTTCATCCGTTCCTTTCCTTTCTACATGCAGGTATTGGCATCACGGCAGTGCTGTTGAGCAATTGGCCTGAACTGCACCCCCAGAGGCTTGCGGATATACTGCGGTGTGAACAAGGTGAGCTTCTCAGCTTGTCATGTCGGAAGGGGGCTGTTTTCTTCAAAAAATGCTTCAGAGGATCATGAATGACATTTTGTTGACCTTCTCTCGGAGATGATAAGCACGGAAACGGGGAAAGAAGAGAAACGAAAAAGAAACCGCGAGGCGTCAAGACGGTTCAGAGGTCGAAACAGAGACATGCACAGATCTCTCTCTGGTCGGCACAACTCCCTGCAAGACTTTGTGGGAGAAGTGAGTTGACACGGGCGGCCGAAAAGAGACAGAGATTTTCAATGTAGCGTCGATACCAACAAAGAAACCAAATGTGTTCACTCTCTCTCTCTCTCTCTCTCTCTCTCTCTGTATTTGGCTTCCTTCCCTCCTTCCTTCCTTCCTTCCTTCCTTCCTTCGATCGATGTATGAATGGATGAACAAACGACAAGTTCAGGGGACGCGTTGACAGGGACAATATGTGTGGATTCATCTTCATACATAAAAGAACCACACATAATGAATACATAAGAGAATTCTGTATGAAAATCAATGAAGGTGACGCGTTGACAGGGACAATAGGGACGGCAGCGACGCTGGTGCAGAACGCGAAGGGAAAAAGAAGGTCAGTCAGCAAGCCTGCATGAGCAGGACAGACAGGAAGGAAGGAAGGCGACTGAGGCATCTTCATTCCTTCCTTCTTCACATTTCTCCCTCTATCTGCATCCATGCGGTCTGGTGGCAGGGAGGGAGAGAAAAGAAATCAACTAGCTAGCTTGACGACCCTCACGCAAAGGCTTTTATTTTAATTTATGCGTTTGCCCTCTGTCCCCTTCTTCCGTTCTGAATTGCGCTCTTTAAGGTCCTGCCGAGAACTGAGCGAGATCAGTTCACGTCTTACTGATCTCGTTGCATATCCCTGTCTGTTTCTATGCACACACGCAAATGCAGATGTGTATCAAATCAATCTCTGCCTGTACATATGTCTGCAGATCGTTTGCGATTCCGTCGAGCGACCTGCCTGCCCTTCTTTCTCACCCGCTCCTCTGTCCTCTTCTCCAAATTTTGGGGGTGGAAGGAATTGCAGTTGTGGGAAATGCGTCAGTCAACCATCCTCCCTCATGCTCTCTCTCTCTCTCTGTGGGGGGTCCCAAACACATCTCCACCCGCACCTTCGCACCTCCCCTCGCTCGCGCTCTCTCTCCTTCGCCGCCTTCCCTTGCTCCCGATCACTTCTCTTTCTGACTCTATCTGCTTGTCAGATGCCTCGTCTGCTTCTTCTTTTCTTGACTCCTTTCCTTCTCTTATCTTTGGCAGAAACGGTCATGCACAACATCGCTGGCTTGTCACCCCTCATTCTCATCGCGTGATTCTTTTTCTCTCTGCAGAACGATTTTCCACCTTGACTGTCCTCTGACTGCTGCGGCTTGTCTAAGCTCAGCGTCCCCCCTTGCTACCCACCTGTCGACATTCAAAGCGACGACCGCGCCTTTCGGACTATCGGAGGCAGTCAAGAAGAAAGCAGCTGCGGTCAGTCAGTCAGTCAGACAAAACAAAAGGCAGAAGATATAGAGTCAAGAGGATTGATTGCCTTTCTAGTCGCTCAAAATTTTTCTAGTCACTAGGACGGACTGCGGGTCGATCTCTCATCTCATTCTTCCAACCCTTTCCCCGAAGCTCTACGGACTCATTCGTCATATGGTCTCACACTCGTGACAAAACTCCATTCTCCTTTATTCCTTCGGTCACCCCTCTGATGGATATTGACGCACGCAAGGATGTTCATCATCTGATGGATTTTTTCGGTCACTCCTCTGATGGATAGTGCTGACAATCAAACGTTTAGCTTTTCTCTCGCAAGTGAAGCTGACTTGGTCATCTACAGCTATTTGTTACACTTTTTCATCGGAGTGCATTTTCACTGTGGTCCCCTCTCTCGCTTTCTGCGTGCTTATCTTCCCCCCTCTGCGCTTTTTTGTTTTTCTTTTCACCTTGTCCTGTCCTGTCCCTATCCTGTGGTTCGCCTGCCGTTTGCTTCGGACATATTTTTCCTCACGTGGGAATAGGGACAGGGGCATGGCCGGGACTCTGAGAAAGACTACATACCAATTCCTCCCTTCCTTTCTTCCTTCTTGTCCTTCGTGTCTGCTTGCAGATGTACTCCCAGATGGCAGTCAAGGACCGACACAAACTTCTTCAAATGGTCAGTTCGTCTCTCTGTGGGTGAACAGTTGATAAGTTGATGGGGACAGTTTTTCTCTGGCAAGTACTTTCCTTGCCTGTGCTTTGTCTTTGTCTCTGTACGACCCCATTCATGCACCTGCCGTTGCATGATGCATCATCAGGATTCGCCTTTTTCTCTGCTTCGAGCACTGACGGACGCAGTGAATTAGCTTAGTGCGTGTATGAATCAATAAAACTGTGGGGACTTACACAACCGGCATCAGAGGAGTACCTTTAGTGTTTTCAGAGCACCAAAGCGAAATTTAAGGATCTCGTTTTTTCTCTCTGCGCGTTCCAGGGAGGTATACGTCCCCCAGGGCGAGATCGAGAGTGCTGATGCGTTCTGCTTGATCGATTCTTTTCATTCTCATTGCCGATTAATTCCCTTCCCTTGATTTTTGTTGTGCTGCTCTTTCCTTAATTTGCGTCTTTCGCTTCCAAATTCTTTTTTTGATACCAAAACCTCCACTGAATGAGTCCAGTGCCTTCGATCCCTCCATCTCCCTCTCATTTTGCATCTTCTTGCCCGTCTGCCTGTCTGCTCGCAGATCTATGGAAGAAGACTGGTGGCGACGGCGGCCGTCCTCTCTCATTCACGGTCGCTGCATCTTCGCGCTCAGGAAATTGCAATGACAAGGTCAGCCATTGACAGACAGCCAGGCAAAAAAGTGGGCAGTCAATTGTCATCAGTGGCCTTGATTGCCGTCACATTGTTTGTCCGGCCTCTTTGACTCCGTCACGAGAGGGGGTTAAAGTGTCTCCACGCCTCAGAAAGTATCTCAAACTTGCAGTATCGCTGTTCCAACTTGTCTTTTGCATCCTACTACTCGTTTCCCATACGCCTACCCGAAAGCTCTGGATAAGGTCCCCCCATAGTGGACGCAATGAGCATCACTTATTGAATGCCCCCGTGCCTACCTGCCTGCCTGGTTACCTGCAGGAGTGCAGAATGCCACGAGGACGTCCACTCCGACGCCTGGGCACCCCTCCAGAGACGCATCGCAGAGCACGCGCAGAAGGAGAGCGTGTTGAGGTCCCGGAAGGCCGCCTTGCTCAGGGCCGAGACGGAATGCAAGGCGGGGGAACGAACAGAGATACTCTCCGGGAGGGTATCGCACCTTCGTTCACTTCTCCACGAGCTCGCCGGAGCCGAGGCCGAGGCAACAGAGGCGAAAATGGAACTCAAAAATCTCGCCGCTGTCAATGACGCAATTGTGAGTGAGTGAGTGAGTGAGTGAGTGAGTGGGTGAGTGAGTGAGTGAGCATGTGAGTCTCTCTCAGGAGAGAAGAACCGCCAGTCATTCACACATCAGTGTCGAACTGCGGAACTGACTCATGGGGGGGCAGACGACGTTTTTGAGTGTTTTTTTTTTTCGAGAGTCCTCAACTTTGAAAGCACACTTTGAAGCAAAAGGGGCAACCATACAACAGCAATCCTCTTTTGTCATCCGCCTCCTCTTTTGGATTCTGCTCTCTCTGGTTGGTGGGTGCAGGAGGCGAACTTTCAAAAGGAAAAGGCCAAAAAGGACCTTGCCTATCTTCAGCTCAGCTTCTCGTTGAGGTTCGAGGAAGAGAGCTGTGAGATCCTCAGATCTAGAATGCACTCGGGTGGGTGAGTCAGTCAGTGAGTGAGTGCCTAGCTCTGAATGAGGAGTGGACTCTCCGGAGTGTGGTCTCTCCCCCAAGCTTTTCTTTCATTGTCTGTGAGACTCTTTTCCTTCAGTCAATGATAGCTGACTGACCCGCAACTAACATAATTTCTCTGTCTGCTTGTGTCGCTGGCTCTCTTGCTGCCCGACTGTCTAGCTGTCGCGCGCAATCAGTTCATATGCAGATCGTTTGAATGGCCACTCGCTACAAAAGAGTGTTCTCCCCTTTTTTCTCAACTGGCGGTCTGGATTTATTTCTTCCTTCCTTGTCGCCCACGTATTTTTCGACTGATTGCATATGACATGTCCATCTCTTGTACCGGAGATACAGACAGAGCCTGTCAAAGCTTCCAAAATGAGTTTTCAAATCATGAGTTTCTTCTTATACTTGAGGGCACGCAACCCTCAACTCAAGTCTCCGCTATTCGCTTCTCTCTTGCTCCAGTCCGGTTATCAGACAACCAACCAACCAACCAAATTCTCAAACAAACAAACAAACAAACAACGCTGATGCATGCATGCGTGCACCCCTACATGAACGACAACGTACAGACCTGGTGGCTCTGGAGACGCTTGTCTTGAACATCGAGGATGACTTCGTGAGAGCATCAGGGGAACTGGCGGCCCAGGATATGGTCAGTCGATCAGCTAGTCGGATGCATGCAGGGGTAGACAGAAAAGGTCGAGGAGGAAAAGTAATCTCATCATCATGCAGTCAGTTTCCTTCCGGACTCTCTGCCAATGCCCAGGCAGGCAATGGATTCTCGTACAAACAGCTAGGAGGTCGCTGCAGATCCTGTCCACTGTCCCCACACTCGCTCCGTGCTTTAGTTCTTGTGAGCACAGACGTTGTAGTCGTGTATGCATGCATGGAGTACTGTATGCATGTACATATGTGCGTACTGCGTGCATGTGTGCAGAAATTGACCTCTCAGATTGCCGAGAAAGAGGCCCTTTTGGTCCATTTGAGTCAGGGCTTGGCATCTGCAAAGGAAGCATCGAGAGCTGCGCTGTCACTGCAACAGGAGAAGCAGAGACAATTGGCGCAAATCACAGCAGTTCTGGTAAGTTGCTGGAACCCATGGCTGGGGATTCTTTAGTTGCAGCGACTGCATGTCTGTAATTGTGACACTGGTGCTGCTTTGCTTCGATCGTGCGGCTTTTGCTTTCTCGATCTCAGTTGACATAATCATGTAATTTGTCTTCCTAGCGATTGAGTGTTTCATCCATTCGATCGACTACCAGACTTTTTCCGAACTTCGTTTTTTTCAACACAACATACCCTTTGCAGGATCTCACCGCCGCACGACAGGCTTTGGAGACGCAAATCGCGTCTCTAGAGGAGAAACTCAAGCATGCACAGGTGGCATCAAAGAAGAAGGCAAGAGCTGCAGGTGGAAGGCGGTAATTAAAGCACCGTGAACGCACGAAGAAGTTTTGTGCAGAAAAGGAATTGAATGTTGTTGAGAGAGTTTTCAAAAACTTTGAATTGGCTTCAAACACAAAAATGCACTAAAATATTTGAACGGATATGTTTTTAAACATACTATTAAATACACCAGAATAATATTCTTTAATTACTTGTTTGAAGTTGTTTCTTGTTAACTCCCATTTTTTTTAAGGCTTTTAGTGGTTGAATTCGATCTGTTAAAAGTTACAGGTTACCCAGTAGGTTATAAGCTAACACAAAAACTTGGTAAGATTAATCAGAATACATTTTATACAACTTATCTTCCTCTAATTTTGTGTTCCCTACAGATATGTTTTATATAGTTTTGTATTTCCTAGAAAACCGGTGTAAAGTCCTCGGGAATTTAGTAGAATTTCATGGCGTCTAGATTTCACTGAATTCCACAAACCTAACCATTAACTAAATTGGAAGGCTTATTTCTCATGATTTTAAAATAATTAGGAACTAGGTTAGGAACTCAAATTAACAATGCTCAGAGTGAAATGAGCTAGAAAGGTCCAGTCAAGGACTCAATCCAGTCACTTACACGGTTCTTTATACGGGAATAATAATGCATGACGTTTGTCTGGCTTCTGCTCTCATTGATCGAGAGTTGTTCTATATCAAATCACTCTGAGTGTTTCACCAAGCAACTTCACAACATGGATTAACGCATGCATTTTCTCCGTAATGCCTCAAGCTCCGCCGTACCGATAAGCAACGCAGCGGTTCGGGACCAGCCAAGTCGGGCCGACCAATGCACGCCCGCGTCCTCTCTATAAGTGGCTGATTACAGAGAGAGCTTTATGAAATTCGATTTTTGCCGGTAATCAGTGTATCTATTTATATTTATAGTGTTTTCAAGGCTTTAACACTGTAAGCGGTTATTCCTGATAGCGTTAAGATCTCTTTATATAATTGAAGCACATGCAGAGGATTTACATATACAGCTTAAGTTATGATTTTTGGTACGAGGATGATTGTTTCAAATCGGTTGATGCAAGTCACGGCCTAGGTCACGGCAGCAAGCGTTACTGCTACGGTCAAAACACTTGAAGTCACTGTGAGTGACTGGCACGAATTTTTGATATAGAGGAAGGGACAGGTGAAAGCAGATAGACACTGGATATCCCAAATAGCTTATCGTTTTCTAACCAGGCCTGGCTCCCTCAATTCTCTGATGTCGTTATCTAGTGAGACATGATCGAGGAAAGACTCACTGAAGGAGCGGCCGGCCCAAGTGATCGAGTATCTGCTCCTCCATTCTTTCCTTCCTTCCTCTTTTTCTCTCAAACCTCCGGGATGAGGGACAAGCAGTCCCTCACCACCTCGCATGGGGTTCGTTTGACCGACCTCTTTGCCCAAGTGAACTAGTCAGGCACTTGACGAGAAAGATCAATCATATTATACAGAAAGCAGTGTACAGAACAAACAGCTAAAGGACAGGAACGAACACACGCCTGCCCAAGGAAGGACAGACACAGCTGTGTCCATCCTATCAAGTCAACAAAGAGATGCTGGCCCAACGCGATGGATGCGGCACGTCCATCCCCCCTCTCGAAGAAACAGAGAGACAGAAACAAACAAACAAAGGAAGAAAGAAAGACGGACACACAGACGTTCGACAGGCATCGATCCATCATGCACTTCGGTCGGTCTGCATGCGAATGAATTGTTTTAATTGTTGAAGAGATCGAGACGACTTTGACAAAGGAAGGATGCATCAAGCAAGTAGTGCCTGGCCCCACGTTCGTTGAAAATGAGTGAAGCCGGAAGACGAGACGAGACCAGACGAGACGGCTGACATGAAGGAGGAGACAAATCGCTCTACTAGCTCTCTGATTTGACTTTTTCTTCTTCTCGAACACCTCCTTTCTATAACAGAATAGAGCGAGGATAAGCAAAGCAGAAAGGGAAAGGAATACAACATATTTCCCATTTGCTTTCTTTCTCTCTTCTCCCCTTCCCCTCGATCTCTTTTTTCTCCCTTCCTTTTCACTCCTTCTTCCAACCCCCCGACCCCACAGCAGCAGAGGACGCTCCTGCTCCTGCTGCAGGCACGTTCCTCTTCACAATCTTTTCACCGGGGGGCTCCCCTCCCTTTGCCCCGAGAGGAGGCCACGCAGCATCTCCGTCAGCCTGCAGCTCCCCCTCCTTTTCCTTCCTCATCTGCATGCCCATCCGACCCCGGAGGGACGCCCCGGCCGTGCCCACGGCTTCGGACCCCGCCCCCCCGGCCTCCACATCCACAGTGGCGAAGTCTGAATTCGATCACGCGCATACAGCAGTCACGGGAGGAATACATGGGGAGTGGCCAGGCAAGACGGTGCAAAAAGGACTTGAGAGTATGTCGGGGGGGCATTGCGGAGATGCGAAACGCAAGAAGGTCAAAGAACAAGCTTGGGTAACCGGGTTGGAAAAAAACAGGCAGAAGGAAAGAAAGACGCAGCACCGAAAGTACAGAAGAACCATCTCAGCATTCAAAGGAAAATAGGAAATTAATGACAAAATCTCAAGAGAAAGAAAGAACTACCAAGCAGAAACCCACTTGCTACCCAGGCGGAAAAAAGAAGAGACGGAGGAGTAAGAAAACAATGAAAAAAAAGGTCCCACAGCCAGCCAGCCAACCTGAAGGGCGCGATGCCATTGTGGGTCTAGTTGAGGGCATTGAGAGTCTGCCGATCAGCCCCTCCTCTGCTTCCTTCTGCTTTCCCTTCACCACCTCTTCATCAACGCTGCTTCTCTGCACACACACACACACACACACACACACACACGCACGCACACACACACACACACACACACACACGCACGCACGCACGCACGCACGCACGCACACAGAGAGACAGATAGATGGAAAGTGTCACAGCCACACTGATGCACCACCAAATCACACAAGCCGCCTACTCGTTTCTTTCGATTCCATCCCTTCCGACCGGCACCGACCTGATTCTATGGTCAGGTAACAAAGTGAGCAAAGAGAAAAAAGAAAACAGATTGTCATTTTGAAGGTCCTTCGACACCGATGAGACAAAGAAACCCGATGAACGAACGACGAACAAAATCCCCCACACACCCGGGTACTCCTGCAGCGCATGGCAGCTCCTGCCTACCTGTGCGACCAGGGAGGGAGGTGCATAGGAGGAATCCCGTCCGTCTGCTCTCCCCTGAGAGATCAGCGTCCCGGTGTGCCTGATGGAGGACTGACGCGACCACGTGGCGCCGCCAACGTGTCTGCATGCATGCGTCAAATTAAAGAAGCACATGCAGTCACAAACAAGAAGAAGAAGAAGAAGAAGAAGAAGAAAGAGAAAGACAGAATGGAACCACGCGCGGGAGAAAAAGGATAAATGGATGGAGAGATCTGCAAGAGAGAAATTAGAGCGAGAGGTGACCCCCTTGCAGTGCTTCTCTCCCCTCAGCACCCACCCGAAAATTCATTCGAATTCGATCCATGCCTCGATCCCTCACCTGACTGACCTGTGTGCCACGGACGATCTGAATGAGCTCTGCGTCCTGTTGCGTGTGGGAGGTCTGTCGGCATGGACAGAGGCGGACACCCATGTGGCACTGCAAGGAAGGGAAGGGAAGGGAAAGGAAGTGAATCGAGTTGAGGTGAAAGGGAGGGAGGTATCAAAACAATACATACAGAGCAGAATTAAGGTGAATAAGGTCAGAACATGAATACTCATCCAAGGCAGCAGGAGCACACATCGATATTAGAGAAAGATGGATCGAAGCGGCGGCAAGGAAGTGGACACAGAGACAGTAACCAAAAAAAGAGCAGAAATGATATGACCAAAGCACAATCTCCTCTCTTCAAAAAACGCCACCCGCCCAAACACCCACCGGTGGACGATCGACGAAGCCCTCGACGACAGAGCTGTCGAGCGGACTGTGCCTCCTTGAACCTGACCACCTCCCTGCGCCCCCCTCGCTTGACTGCATGCAATCAGCCACGGATGCGGGGCCAGGCGGCATGCAGGAAACTGTCCTCTGTCTCTTCCCTGCCGTTACTGAAAACAAACGATGAGCACTTCTCAGAGGACCCCGGCACATGGACTCAGCAAATATGCCGGGGGGGATTAGAGTGTTTCTTCTGAGAGAATTTGCCAGCAGAACAGGAAAGCGGATACACGACGGGAGTCGGAGGGAAAGCAGACTTGCATGCATGCATGCATATCGTACATACATGCATTCATTGCTCAGATGCTGATGCTGATGTGGAGGGGTTGGTCCTAGATTCTTTCTACCCAAATGCTTCCTTTCCCGTCTAACCTTGCCTGATCGCTGAGAGCCTCGACTTCGGAAAATTTCAGGAACGAGTCGCGGATCTGCATGCAGCCAAACATCCATCCAGGAAGAAGACGATGGCGAGAGTTTGTGATATGATAGAAAGTGCACGTACAGACATCCACCGCTTCAATCCACAGAAAGAAAGACAAACAGACAAACAGAAAGAAAGAATGGCAGCACGAGCAGATGCGCCAAAGCTCCTCTCACGACGAGAGCAACGGCAGTGAGGAACGGAGGGGCCATCCAACAAAGGACGGACAAAGAGAAGAAAACAACACACACACACACACACGCACACACGCACGCACGCACGCACGCACACACAGACATATATATATATATATATATATATATATAGAGAGAGAGAGAGAGAGAGAGAAGGTATCCTACCATCCGTTTATCCATTGCCGACCTGCACATGGTGCATTTTTGCCCTCTCCTCCGCCGGAAGACTCCGGTCCAGGTAGCTGCATTGACGCACGCACGCACACATGCATTGAATGTATGAAAGTGAATGCAGACTCCGGTCCAGGTAGTTGCATTAACGCACGCACGTTCCCCGCTCACTCGCTCACTCTCTCATGAGCAGAAGGAGAGAGTGCATGAGAAGGAGAAAGGCAGGCACAGAAAAAAGAGTATCTGAAAAGACATAAAACGGACGGAAACGAAGGAAGGAAGGAAAGAGAGAGAAGCGAGGACAAAAAGAAAGAAAGAAAGAAAGAAAGAAAGAAAGAGACAAAGAAAGAAAGAAAGAAAAATAACCTCCCCCAAGCCCCCCCCTCAACGAAAGAAAGTACATTTGGCGGACAAGTGTCCTGAATCAACGCCGGACCCCCCCACTCACTTGTAGGTGAGCACCTTGGAGCAATCCTGCATGCGCACAACAACAACAACGTCCCACATGCAGACAGACAGACAAAATGTGTGGAAGGAAGGGACCACGAAAGAAAGAAAGAAAGAAAGAAAGAAAGAAAGGAAGGAAGGACGAAAGAAAGAAAGAAAGAAAGAAAGAAAGAAAGAACGAAAGAAAGCAATTGATCAGCAGCCCATGCATGCATGCATGATCATGCCAACGCGAGAGAGAGAGAGAGAGAGAGCAAGATAGGAAGGAAGGACCCATCGATGATCCCTCGAGGCGCTGTTGGTTGAAGGAAAAGTCGTGCATGCATTCATTTTCATACAAAATTCTTTTTCTATATGTATGAAAACAGAGGCTCTCTTGGAAGAAAAGAAAGTCGATAGTTCGTCTATCTCTCAGTTTTGTCCATGATCTCAACCCATTCCGCCCTCCTCGCCTCCAAGAAAGAGATCCGGACTCCTGATGTAAACACAAAAAGAGCATGTCTCAGCCCAGTCTCCCTGCCTGCCCGTGCAGAGGACGAAGGGAGGGCACCAATACTCCAACTCACCGACCGACCGACCTGCAGGAGGAAGAAGACCACGTTGTAGGCCAAAATCAGCAGGGCTAAGTCCCAGGGAATGGACTCCAGAGCCGCGTCGGCCTGCAGCATGAGGAGAATTAAACAAACGAAGAGAGGAAAAGAGAAAACTCACGGAATCAATTAATAAGTGAACGGGAGAAGGCAGGAAGAAAGGGAGCAGTAAAGCAAGGAAGGAAAAGGCGAAAACTCTTTCTTGTTGAGAAGCGAAGCAAGAAAGCAAAAAGGTGCGACATTTTACAGACAGACCGGATCTACCTGTGCGATTCACTTTTCTGGAGCCCCCCCTTGTTCATCATTCTCTTCTCTTTCCGTATCCGCTCTCTCTCTCTATACTCAAGTCGAGAGGACTAAATAGACAAATATGTCCACAAACCAAGAAATAAAAAAGCCAGCGAGGACTTTTGAAGAAAGTCAATGAAGAAGAACAGCGGAAGGCAGACCTTCATCGCAGGGAGAGCCCAAACGAGAGCCATGGTGGTCGCCACAGCAGTCGAAAAGACAAACGCGCACCCCAGGGCTCTGCCTGCACGGTTGGTATGTCCACCCATGCACGTTGAGGAAGCAAGGAAGGCTTGCATGCATACAGACACACGCATAGACAGATACGCATGCGGACAAGTCGCATGCAGGTCGATTGAACTCAACCCAAAGTCCCATGATATCCACATGCGGCCGAGAAGAAAAAGAAAACGCAAAGAAAGCAGAGTACAGCCAGATCTTTTCAATTTTCCGTTCTTCTCCCGTCACATCCATCAACAAATCTAATGAAGATGGACGGAGAAAGGGAAGGAGGAAACGCCCCGAAAGTCCCTGCAGGCCCATTCTTTTCTTTTCTTTTCTTTTCTCTCAGACGAAACATCTCTCGATCGGCTACAGCTCACAGGAAAAGGGGAAGGCAAAGAACAAAATCACATTGAGAGGCAAGGACAAGCAGATGAAGCGCTCTCTCTAGAATCTTTACTCAGGGTCAGACTGTACTCCCTCAACGCTCTGATGAAAGAGGCACTCGATCGCCCATTCATTTTTCTTCTCTTTCCTCTGATCCCTCTCCCAACCCACCCACCCACCCGGCGCCCTCTGAACGAAGAACCCCCGCGTCCGTGCTGCAAAGACGGTGAGAAAATCGCTCACGGATACCTGCACGCAGCCACAAAGGGGAAGGGGTGCAAGCAGGAGCTAGGGAGAACTTATAGACGAGAGACGGCATATAAAAAAGGAGAAAGAAAACGCTTTGGGAACACCTCACAAACGGGCAGGCAGACAGAAAGAGAGAGAGACATACCCACCGACCCACCTTCAGATACACCGCAGTCAAGACCTGGCCTGCACTCAGTTGCAACGATCACGTTGAAGGGGTAAAAACAAAGAGAAAGAGCTCACTTCTCCCGTCTCTTTTTAGCTCGGACTGTCGGGTTCATTCTTGGGGAGAGGGAGAAAGCATGCAGGTGGCGCTTTTTGGAAGGAAGAGAACTGATCAGAATGGACGTGCCGGCCCAGCAAAGATCAGGAAACGGACGGGTCACGAGGGAAGAGGAACAGAGAAATTTGGGAGCTTGCTTGAAGGGAGCGGATCCATCCATCCAAACGTTGAAGGGCAAAGGGGTGAAGGAAGAAAGGAAGGAAGGAAGCAAAACTCCCTCTCTTCCTTTCGTCCTTCATCAGGGTTGAATTGAGGGAGGCCTACCGTAAGAAAGGTGGAAACCCAGGAAACCCTCAGACCGCATTGCCATCAAACACCCAACCTGCATTTGCATGTGCGTATTAAGAAGTGAAGAGTAGCGAGGCGAGCAGATCTGTACTTCCCTTTCTGACTGCACATGTTCTTTATCTCTCATTCCGCCCTCCTTTCCCGCGTGCTCTCAAGAATGACTCCTATGCCGGTTTTTGCATGCCGCCCGCGTGAGTGTGAACTACCGATTCTCTCTCTTCGATCTGCCTCTCCGTCCGCTTCCATCCATCCATCACACTCTTCCTTTTCTGACGAGAGAAGAGAGGCTCATACACCCTCGGGAAGGGAAGCGAGGAGAAAAAAAAACAAGTTTAGCGCAAACAGAACACACATAGATCACACACACACACACACACACACACGCACACACACACGCGCGCGCGCACACACACACACACACACACACACACACAGACACACACACACACACACACACACACACACATACACACACACACACACGCACAGAGAGAGAGAGAGAGAGAGAGAGAGAGGGGAAAACCGACCAGCAACAGCAAAGAGGAGATGCAGGCGACCGCAGCCAGAGTCACGGCGACCAGACAGATCTCCAGAAGCCGCCACTCGGAGGGGGACATGGAGGGGTTAACCTTGTCGTAGGCAATCGAGAGAATTGTCGAGTCGTTCAGAACTGCACACAGAATGAAACACATGCATGCAGAGAGACCTGCCTTCCTTTCGTTTCTGCATGTCCTTACCGATGCAGACACTGGGACGAACGGCTTATGTCACGCCCCTCTTCTCGTTTTTGTGTACACGAACACGAAAGAAGTTGACTGAAGGGCAATACGAAAGAAGTTGACTGAAGGGCAATACGAAAGAAGTTGACTGAAGGGCAATACGAAAGAAGTTGACTGAAGGGCAATACGAAAGAAGTTGACTGAAGGGCATTCAGTGCCCTTCACTCTCAGGGTGGATGCGTGCATGTCAGTTGTTGACTCGGGCCACGATGATGGGAGTCTGCTCCCCAAAAGAAGCGTGTTCTCTCTGCTCTTCCCATTCGTCTGTCCACATATCATGCCTCCTCCTCGGACGAGAATGCAAAAAACTCATGACGAAACAGTCAGAGGAAAACTTTTCTTTTGTGAATACGCGAATCGCCTTTTTTGAGTTGCAGCAGGGACTTTTGTTTTTTCAGGCGCATCGGAACCCCCCCACCCCCCCCACCTGTGATGACGACAATGGCCACGACGGGCAGTCGGAAGAATTCGTCTGCTGTGTGCTGGAGGTCCTCGGGAAGGAATCTCCGGGGATTCACCGCCAGCATCGACACAAAGAAAAACAAAAGAAGCTGCGTGCAGCCAGGGAAGCAAAGAATTAAAAGATGCGGAGATCATTTCAGCAGAAATGAGGGAGAGTTTCAACTCTGTTTATTCACCCACAACCCGGATTCATTTGCAATCATCATGCGGAGACAATTACGTGCAATCGAGAAACGAAGAGCAGCACCTCAAAGTCAAAAACAGACCAATATCCAGTCTAAACAGGATTTCCCCAATGCATGCACATGCACGAACGGAATCCATCAATGCATGAGCCCTCTGTGTCTCCTTTTGCTTTCCCTGCTCGGTGCTGTCATAAATGATCCCCTACCATCGGCCATCAAGGATCTCCTACACCACTTTCAGACAGATGCCCCCCTTTCTACATACCTGCAGAGTGCAGGCGATCCGGTAGACGACGTAGTTCTTCATTCTCTCGAACACCCGCCGAGCCTCCACGATGGCCTCCACAATCACCCCCAGGCCGTCGTTCGTCAAGACGATGTCTGCAGCTGCACGCGCGGCGTCTGTGGCTCCAGAGACCGCAATGCCAACCTGCACGCACACACGTTCAGAGAGACAGACAGACAGACAGATAGATAGATAGATATACAGACAGATAGACGGACAGACTATATGTTTCTTCTTCTTCTCCCTCCTTTTCTTCATGAACACAACAGAAAAAAAGAGAGAAAGAAAGAACAAAGACAAAAGAACAGCACCAACAATCAAACAGCGTGGGCAGGGGTAGACAGACAGTCAGAGACACAGAGAGAGACAGAGAGACAGACAGACAGAGGTGGACTGACAAGCAAACTGCATGACTTATTTTTGCCTCTTCTCCTTCAGAGAGAACAAAACAAGGCACATGGAGTGATAGAAGCTGTCGAGTGACACCAGAAGCAGAGGGGCAGAAAGAAGGAGGCAAAGGACAAGCTGAACACCTGTTCATATAGCAATTCCACCTTAGCTGCTTTCAGAGAATACCAAAGGGAAGTGTACAGAAAACACTTACAGACACAGACACAGATACACATCCAGGTAAACAACCCAAATGCGATTTCCTTTGGTCCTCTCCGTCTCCTCTAGCACCCCCCTTCGATCTCTTCTCTTCTCTTCTCTGACGCTGGCGCTTTCCTTCCTTCAACTCACGTCTGCAGCCTTCAGTGCAGGAGCGTCGTTCACGCCGTCTCCTGTCATGCCGCATCTGCAGGCCCCCCCCCCTCCCATGCACGTGCGTGTCATCTAATGTCATGTCACTTCCAAAAAACAAGAGGGAACACAGGGTGGGGGTGAAGAGTGCACTGTGTGAAGGGCGATGTCAGAAAACAAAGAATGAATAAACGCACCAGAATCAGCAAGCAAGCAAGCACACAAACAAGCCAACAAGTGATTCAGAGCAGAGACCAGACAACCAGCCGGGGAGACTTCGGAAGAAGCGCACCTACAGGTGTTTGTTGGCGCGCCACGTTGAATGAAAGGAATGACAGGCTTCTCACAATGGGTCTAAAGAATGAAGAAAGCAAACAGAGAGAAGCTTCATCGAAAAAGGTAGGCATGAAGTCACCCCCCTCCAGATGTCTTTTTCTTCTCTCTTCCAAGATGCCCCCCCATTATTTTTTTCCTCTGCTCCTGTCCCAGTCAGCCACCCACCTCCATTTCCTTTTTTGGAGACCCTGAACGCAATCACACAAAGACACAGGCAGACAGGCAAAAGAAGACATGGAGGGACGAACTGGAGGCAAAAAGCAAACGAGAAGCATCCTCACAGGAACAGTGCGCATTGAGCGAAGGGCAGGAAACTCTAAAAAAGTCAAAAAGAAGATTGCGCATGCACGTGTGAGGGAGGCATAGACAGACAGACAGACAGACAAACAGACAGACAGACAGACGGAATGAAGGAAACAGAAAAAAGGAAAAGGGATCCCAAGACAGAAGGGTTTCTGCAGGCACCAGCATGAGCATCTAGATGCTTTCTTCTCTTCCGTTTCCATTCCCTCCCATCCGTTCCCCTCAACCGAGCTCTCACTCACTCACTCACTCACTCACTCAATCGTCTCCCCCCCCGAGCAAGACGGGAAAGGAAAGGCTCCACCTGCTCGCCTGCCTCTCCCCTCTCCTCTCACAAACCAATGAATGCTGCTGTCCCTCTCCCTTCTCTTGATCGATCCTAATGTTCCCATCCTCTCTCTCTCTCTCTTTTGCTGCTATGCCCTGGTCGCTCCTCACACCCACACTTGCTGCACGACGCTGATCACCAACGCATGCCACTCAGAACCCCCCCCAACTCACACACTGAATCCCCGACAGACGGACGGACGGACGGACGGACGAATAACCAACCAACCGACCTGAACGAGGTCAAATTTGTGCTCTGGAAAGACTTCCGCGAACCCGCTGGCAGCCTCGATGAAGTCCTCTTTCGACTGCACACACGCAGACAGACACGCGAGTACTTACTCGGTCTGTTGTTTCACCCTCATTCATTTTTCCAACAAGCAAAGAAAAAAAACAGTTGGGAGGGGAAGCAGGAAGAAAAGCAAGGAAGGAAGGAGAACGCGATGATTGATGCAAGTCCGTCAGTAGTTTGGTTTCGACTCTTTTTTGTTTCTTCTCGGTTTCCCCCCTTTCCCCCCTCTTCTTCTTTTTCGAAGACTGCTTCCGACTGAATTGACAAGTGCGGCCAGTTGTAAATGCAGCGCCAGACATCACATCTCTCTTCTGGTGTTTGTCCTTGGCGATAACAGACACCCCGCTTTGTTCTTTCCACCCACGCGCCTGTAGAATTCTCTCTGTAGGGCCAACAGGGGTGATCCGTACGGCTGTGTGGACCTCAGAGGCTGCAGGGAAGTCTCCGGTGGAGCGGACGCCCCCACCACCTCCATGGAGAGACAACCCGCCTCCCGCTTCGCTCGCGTCTTCGTCAATAAATACGCCACCGTTTGCCTGCACGCAAAAGGATGGAAACCTCTTCCTGTCATCCCTGTCTCTGGAAGTCCTGACACAAACTGTCATTCGGCTGATTACAGAAATAAAATGATGAGGAAAGAAAAGCCAGCTCCCAAAATCCTTCTCAAACCTTCCCTTGAAGCATTCCCTCCCGTGATTTAATGCAGCGAGTGTTCGTTCACCCGGACACATGCAGACACTGAAACGGGGACACGCACGCACACACTAATGCCCTCGAGTGCCTCCCTGTCTGCCCACGCACCTCCAGATTGTCCAGCACGTCCATTGTGTAAACGTTCGTGCCCAGGCCCAGCACTCGGCAGGTCTCTTTGGCAATCGCCAGCTGGTCTCCTGCATTTGAATTGAATGCATGCAGAGACAGGGAGGGAGGAACAGACAAACGAAACATTGATTGATGAGAGGAGCAACGTGATTGTCGCGTCATGGGAGCCTGACCGACTTGGGGCGTCTCTTCTCTCTCCTCCTTCCTTCCGCTTGTGTCTCTTTTGTGTGTGTGTGTGCTTACCCAACGGTGAAAATATCCGTGCGTCGGTCTGCGCTGAGCTCAGGTTTCCATCCCTCTTTGAATCCAGATGGATGCTCTTTCTCCTTCCTTCCTTTCTCCTTCTCCCTCCCCTCCCCTTCCCCCCTAACTCACTCACCTGTGATCATTTTGACTTGAATGCCCAGCTGGGATGCCTTCTTCAGTGTCTGCTTGGTGTCCACCCGGGGAGGGTCGAAGAGGGGCAGGAGGCCTGAGGGAGGGATAAGTGGATGGATGGATGGATGGATGGATGGATGGATGGATGGAGGTGAGACACACACACACACAGACACACACACACACACACACACACACACAGAGAGAGAGAGAGAGAGAGAAAGAGAAAGAGAAAGAGAAAGAGAGAGCAATACAGACAGAGATTGGGACGAAGAGGCACAAGTCCTATTTGACTGTAAATTCTGAGGACGTGTTCATATAGTTTTATGTAAGGCCGAGCAAGCGCGGGAAGGGACAGCCAAGAGGAAAACGAGGAGGAAAGAGAAACAGCACAGCGTGTGTTTTTTGCTTCATCATATTGAAATTCTCTCCTCATGCATTCACTCAATTGACTCCACCCACCCTCAAGCAACGGCACCACGAAAGATTTGCATTTCTGTCCGTGCACCCGCTTATCTTCCACTCCCATGAATCATCTGCATATTCCCACTGATCTACAAAGCCACCCCACCATGCAACCAACA